>APFE031046296.1:220234-233845 GCA_000404065.3 Pinus taeda
ACCGTAGTAAACTAACTTTTATAAAAGCGGAAATATTAACTCTTTTTTTTTCTTTGACGTAAAATAAATTCCAGAATGATTGAACTTCACATTGTCTGCAGAAGTGCACATACGGGAAGGTGCTAGACGCTTACAAAATGTATTTGTAAGATACTTTCATAAGTGGTAACAAAATAGCCCTTTAACTCTTCCTTTCGTTGAAGTAAAAGAGATTCGACATGGCTAAACATATATTTTGCACTCCACATGATTGACAGCACTCCATATGATCGACAATAACTGGAATTTATAGAGCCCGCGAACCATAATGTTTGAACTCATAATCATTAGTAACATAGTATCTTACAAGGTTAAAGGAAAAGAGAGGGTCTGAGATTTATTTCATAAGATTGGTTTTGGTTGTGTCAGTTGGTAGTTTGGTGGTGTAAGTTCGTAGTTTGGTGATGTCAACTAGTATTAATGAATGGGAGTTATTTCATAGCATTGGTTTTAGTGGGGTAAGTTAAATAGTTGATGTAAGGTGTGTTATATGGATAGCTTTTCAATGTTAAATGAAAAGGGACGGTTTTGGGAGTTTTTGGCAATGTATATGGGCTGAGTGTTTCAAGCTCATGTTTGTCGAGAGGTAAATCTTAGTAATGGATGTATAAACTATTTAAAATGTTGGTTTGGCATTTATTATATGAGGTGTTAGGGTTAGTCATTTCATTGAAATATGAAGGGGAGTTGGACGTAAAGGATCTACAATAGAGGTGGGCTCTATATTCAATAGTTTGTTCTTGGTTAATTACTTTTTCACCATAGAGAAAGTGGTAGTTTTATATAATTGATCATAAGAATAGTGAGATGAAGGTTTTCAAGATAGTGGACAGAAGGTTGATATAATAACAATTTGAAAAGGATGTATGATAATTGAAGTGTGTTGGCTCAATTGAGGAGTGTTGATAGTTGTAGATGGAACATTATTTGGATCTTTTGGTGAATGGTCATGGAAGCCATAATGAATTCTAGGTAGAAGAAAAAGAAAGAAGTGTGTAAATGAAAGAGTTTCCCTATCAAATTAGTTATCGAGGAAGGTAGTAAATATATGAAATGTTGCAATTCCCTCCCAAGCCCTTGTTGGTTGATTCCATGGTTGGAAAGTGGGAGAGGCCTCCTAGAAGGTGCTGGTAAAGGACAAGTTGCATCCTTAGTTAGGGTACATTCCACTCTTAGTGCTTTCTTAACGTACAAGCACCACACAGACCACTACATTTGTAAGTTGGTTTGGGAAAACTTAGCTTGATTTTCTCAAACTAGAATTAGATCTTCACATTGCTCATTTCATTGTTATCAACAACCTGTTAGCTCTTTTTCTAACCAATTTTTTTTCTTCAACCATTTCATGTGCAATTCAAACTTGCTCCACATCAAAAAATCCTCATTCACTACAGTTTCTATAGATGAGAACCTTCTTGTACACCTACATGCAAGAGTGAATATCTTTACGAGTGAGAGAATATTCTTAGCTCTTTTCACACCTCTTTGTGGGTGTCTAATATATCTCCTCAAATGCCTCTTTTCTATCCATTCAGGGATACCCCAAAATCTAGGGTAACTTATCTCCCTCTCCTCCTATATTTCTTATCCATTTGATTTCATGTGAAATATTTCAACTCCCAATCATATTAGAAGCTTTCCATTTGATCCATGAAGCCTCTATATGCACTTAACCCTTTCCTTATATGAGGCAATTGGATATAACCCAACTAGTTTCATAAATTTAATAGTTGGTCGTTCAACTACTAATCCCTTCCCATTAGTTAGTTTCTTGGGAAATTAATAATCTTGGATTCTTTAAATACTTGGATCAGCTAATTGATATACGAGTATGGATTCATTTCAATTGTCAACTTTGTACTATATACCCTTTATTGATCTCCCTCTCTCATGGGTTATCATGGTCCCTATGAGGCTCCACCTATTTATCATTTTTTTGGCATTTTACATCAAAATATAATTATAACTGTTGTTAATAGTTTTTGACCAATTCAACATTACATGCAATTTTAGAGAACATTAAAATAATCACTTTACAATATTAATGAGGGATTAAAGGCTAGTATTCTTCTCAAGGTTTTATGAAGACAAAAGGATTGACCTTGGAGAATACTACTATTAATATTTAAAATAAAGATAAAAATTGTACAAAACATTTCATCCATAAATGAAGTTAAAAATTTAATGCTCTTGGTTTCATCCATCCTTTTTCTCCATGGTTATATTGAATAATTAAAAAATTATTAATATAATTATAATAAAAAGTTGAAAAATGGAAAATACCATTATTATATGTTATAATTTGATAATATTTAATTATATTACTTTAATTTCATTATTAAAAATAAAAATATTTTCACTATCAAAATAAAATATTTTCTATCTTTATTCTTTGAGTGATTTTTTAAAATAATATCAACCATATTGAAAAGAAAAATAAAATCTGAAACATAGTTTCATATAGGTGTACATAATAAAAAAAAAATTAATGAATAGTCAGAACTATCTATACAGCTTAAAAAAATAACATGCATTGAAATGTAAACCTTCCCTGAATTTATACTCATAATCCGATATCTAAAATTTATTTTATCATTACGAGTCGCAAAATTTGTTGTGTCTCCGTATATATTTCGGGCCTTAACGATGATCAGACTGTGGCAACTGTATGTAAAATTAAAGATGTGTTGTGTGGCCCAACTGTATGTAAAATTAAATCCTTTTTCATTGCCTTTGCCTATTTGGAAGGGAATTTCGCATCTGTGTTTCAAAATTTTAGAAATATCATTCCCGTGAGATTTCGAAATATCTTGGCGTTCGATAATGATGATTGTTTATGAACCATCGGCCTCCATATCCATAGGCTGTGCTGTGTGATCCACCTGTATGTAAAATTAAAGGCTTTTTTATTGCCTTGAAGGGACTTTCGAATCTTTGTCTGAAAATTTTAGAAATATCATTCAGATTTATGAACACATTACATTGGTATTCGATAATGGTTATTTTTGACCCATCTGCCTCCATATCGACATTCTGTATGTTAATTATCAATTAAAAATCTGTCCTCCGCAAAGTTACATTATGTTCCAATTTCTTTACATACCTCCGCAATTTTTTTGACAACGTAAGATAATAAAAATGCAACTTCCCATGAAACCCAATAAACTATTTAATATTGCGATATTTCACCTAATTCTTTTTAGAATTTTTGAATGCCCTTGATTATATTTTTATTCTATAATATTTCTTTGAATGCTTTTTTTTTAATTCCTTTAATGCTTTTGTCCGTATGGCAAAGAAAGGACATCAAGGACTAATATTAAATATTCCAACCAATATAATTGGCGCCTTAGTTTATCTTTTATATTATTTATTGATATATGTATTATTTGTTATATATTTTATGTTTCAGAGGGTTGTTTAGAATTAGTAAGGAATTTATCGAAATTACTTATTCGAGTATTGAATTTACCATTATACAAACAAAATTAATTTTAGAAAATTAAATTAATATATATATGTTTGTCAAATTCCAATAAATTTTTTCAAAAAGTGTAATATTAAAATAACACTACACTAAGCCACCTATATATATATTTTGGAGCAAGGAGCACAAATGTTCAAGATTCAAACTAAATAAACCGTGTAAAACCAGGTTTGTTCAAGATTCAAACTAAATAAACCGTGTAAAACCAGGTTTGTAAAGTTCTAGAGTCAGTTTCTTTAAGTGAATGTGAAATTTGATCTTTCAGTTAATGTGAAATTTGATGAAAATCACAACTCAAGTGTCTACCTTATTTTAATATAAAGTTATGTGTGTTATAAGCATTTGCTCCAAAGGACAAAATGATATTGATATGGATATTTGAGATGTACTTTTTTTACAAATTGGGAAAATCTAAGTTTTTTGAGATTATTTTCTCATAGTAAACTTTTCATTAGTCTTTACATGGGGGAGTGCCTTTAGGAGTGCAAAAGTAACCTTTTCTCTATTGGAGAAATTATGGATTGAAAATTATATTTCCAGCAAATTTAACTATTTATTTAGAGAATTTGGATTTATTTGGCCTTCAAATATAGGAATATAAAATTTAACTTGTACCTTGAAGGGGGTGACACATTCATATTGGTTTTTGGATGAAGATGCATCACCTATTCTTATTCACTGAAGGGTTTGGGAAAAAAGATCCATCATCTCATTCCTTCATCAATCAAGGGCTTCTTTTCTTCCGCCATGGGAGGTTGTTAAGGTCAGTGAGGATGTTCAAGAAAATGCTCAAGGAGTTCAAATCCTAACTCCTTATACCCCGATCTTGTTGGGAATATGCACAAAACAACAAAGAAAGCGAAAATTAATCAAATACCATTGCTCTAGATTTAAGAAGGAAATGAAATAAAATAGATATTTAAAATTAAACTATAAGGATACAACGAATCTAAACATCAATTAGTAATAGAGATGTTGAAATTGTTTACAAGGAGAATGAAAGCAACTAGCTCGAACGATGGTAGCTTATCTCTGAGAAGATATGTGATGGCTACACTGCTTTTCATTTACATTACAATGAGGCTCAAATTCCTTTTTATCATGATGAAACAATGAGAAACCCTAAACATCCAAAAAATTAGTCCTAAGAGGTGAAGTATGAAATGCTTATAGGCGACAATGGAGTAAGTTGGAAAGTCAGCTGCCCAAGGTTGTAACTTTGACAAAAACTCTTCATTTGGAATGCATAATAGCCTATTAGTAAGGACTATCCAAGTAGCACAACTTTTGACAATGAACATAAGTCAAAGACTCACATTCTCCCATTTCCCAAAAAAAACATCATTTAGGACCTCAAAATGGCTCAAGTTCACGACTTGAAACATGGAAATAAAAAATTTCCAAAATAAGAAAGTTATTCTACGAGCTAGTGAAATAAGTGGATGACCACATATATCCACATGGATTAGTCATTCACTAAGATTCTCACCATGTGGGTCACCCATCATCATTGTGTCAAAAAAGGAGATGACTTGGTGGATGTGTATTAATTACATTGTGTTAAACAAAAATACACTCAAGGATATGCACCCTTTACCTAATATATATGATCTAGTAGGTCGATTGCAGAAAAGCCAAATGCTTCAGAAAGTTCGAGGTAAAGAAAGCACATCATCACTCTTTGAGTTAGAGAAAAGCATACCTAGAAGAGTCCCTTCAAAAGTAGATGGGGTTTGTATGAGTGTTTACTTATGCCATCTAGCTTATGCAATGCATCAACTAAAATTATAAGGTTAATGAATTATATAATATACCCTTCTATAGATTCATTTTCTATTTCTTATTTCGATGATATATTGTTGTACAATGCTACTTGAGAGGAGCACATCTCACATTTGATGTAGGTGATAGACTCATTAAAGAAGCAGTAGCTAGTGCAAATCTCAAGAAGTGTGTTTTTGCACAACAACCTTGGGTTTATTTAGGATATGTGATAGGTGGAGAAGGGCTGAAGATAGATCCTTCCAATATGGATGCGATTGGAAAATGACAAGTTTATACTATTGTTTCTTAGCTCAGGAGTTTCATTGTGGCACCATAGTAAGGAGTAAATTCATATTCTCTATTAAATAGTAGCAACACCACTCCATGGTATAAAAGTGAGTGTATCACCATTATCGCTACTCCTCAATGATCCCTATACAATTTAATTATCATTCAACCTTTTATAAATTGTTTTTATATCATCTGTTCTCTCCACTATCTTTGGAGCCTTCATCTTACTATTCATATTTTCATTAAATATAGCAATACCAACTTCTCTATTATCAAAGAGAAATAAACCAAGCATATAATAGTGTATGTAGATCCCACCTCTACATCCTTTAGGTCCAACCACCCCTTCACATATCAGTGAAAGAACTAACCTAACACCTCAAATATTCCCAAAATCAACTTGACTAGATATCAAAACAACATTATGAATAGTTTATACATCCACTACTAGGGACTCTCCTCTCCACAAAAATGAATTTAAAATATTGATGTCAAGCCCATTGCCACAAGGTATTAAAACCTTCCATTGTTATGTAGCATTAGCAAACTATCGAGGTACCACCTTACCTTGAGAAATCAAAAACTTCATAAATATTTAACTATCTCTATCTCTAGTAAGTACTAGAAGATCGAGAGTCAATGGAAAAAATTCCCCATACAACCTTTGAATCATAATGCCCAATTCTTCATTAAAATTCCATTATTTTTAAAACCATATTAACACCGCACTTGAAAACATTGTTGTAAAATAAAAACTCTAGCAATATATTTTTCTCTTACTTCCCGCTATTTTTGGAAACTATGTTGAATCTATAATGTTATAATTAATTAGAGTTTATGCAGATAAACCTTTATGTATTGAAGAGGTGGCATACTCTTATCACAGTGAGTAAGACATATCCCTTACCGTTAAACCTATTAAATAAAATAACAAACATTTAGCAAAACTTACACCCAAATTAAAAAATAATAATAATGCTCACAACCATTAATGTATATCGACCAAACCCAAAATATATTAAAAAAATATTAGACTTACACAACCAAAAACTTTACCAATTTATGAACTAAATGCCGTACCTTCTCCTTTCCATCGACCTTCTAAGATACTAATCCCGTATACGAATATCTTTGCAATGATTAGGAGTTCAAACGTTATGATTCAAGGTCTCTATTAATTCCAGTTATTGTCGTTGATGTGGAGTGCAAATTATATGATTACCCATGCCGAATCTATTTTACTCCAACGAAAAGAAGACTTAATATTATTTTGTTATAATTTATTATATCTTACATTTTATAAGAATCTAGCCCCGTCCCGTACGTGCACATCACCGGCAATTTGGCGTTCAATCATTCTGCAATTATGATTTACAGCTGTTAAGTTTTTTTCGTGGCCATGAAATCCAAAAATATCCGTTTATACAGGATCGAATATCTTTCATCATGAAAAAGAGTAATATTACTCCCTTTAAAAAAATGTTTTCGTATCGTCTGCGAATATTTAGAAGTTCGCAATATTGTTGAAATAATTCCCATGGTACTTTATTACCTCTTGGAATAACACCTGGTGTCTGACCTTTCGATTGACCAGATGTTATCGAAATTGCAAATATAGTTTCTCATAGTTGAGAAATTTCTTTCGATTTAATGCCAAATAGGAAAATGGATTACGCCCCTTTAAAAAATTATATATCTCGGTCCCAGAAACGTTATCAGCGTTTTTAATGGACTACGGGAATATTATTCATACAATCGCAACGAAATTTTCATGAGATTTTCCAGCATGGTACATTAAAGATTAAAGCAGAAGTTCCATAATTGATGGAACTCTTACACCTCCTCGGGATGTTACAATTTATTAGGCAGTAATAAATACGTCGATTTGTTAATGGAGATTAAATAAGTGGATGCTGTATAGGTTTATTGTTGAATAATTACGTTGACAAAATTTAATGGCTTTCATTTAATGTTCATTGGTAAGTTACTTATTTTTAGCTATTTCTTTTTTTGTTTTTCAAATTCCTTTTTATGTATGGCAGTCATATCAACATGTTGATATAATGTTGAGAAATACAAGGGCAACTCCCATCGAAGCAATTGCTATGGTGAGGCTCATAAGATATCTAAAAATAATTGAGCAAATGGGAGTAGGTAGATGGCCTAATGTTATCTTCAATAAAGACATGAGTGAAAGAAAGAAAACATGGATGAACCAAAACTACATATGGATGCAAAAATGGAATATCTACCTCAATGCATGTGCCACAAATAGCAAGGACCTAAAGTATTTTGTTATGGAGAAGTTGCATAAATGGGTATTGGGAAAAGAGTTTGGTAAAAAGAAGAAGTGCTACATTAAGGAATTTAACCCTACCTGTGATCTACAACAAAAAGAGTTCATTGGAGCTAGCATTATGTGGAGGGCAAAGGTTCTTATTGCTCAATTAAGAGCCAACTCACATCAACTTCCGTTTCAAACATGACAATGGAAAAGGCGGTGTGAAACATGATAGTGTAAAAGGCCTAAAAAAGCTTGGGAAGAATAGGTGTGTACATATTTGCACGTTTGGAATTGGAAAAACATTTCATTTTTTAATGTGATGCATTCAAAGACATCAAAAAAAGTTATGGGAATATGAGAGCATTGGTTTCTTGTTTCTTGGCATTATCTTTGGAGTGAAGAGATTGTTAGAAAATTGGAGCAACTCATCATCAATTTGAATAAAAAAGAATTGAATTACAGAAAAACACTAATAATCCTATAAACTTTTTTTTAATCTTATCAACATTAAAATATCATTTCATTTATATAATATAATTAAAACCATCCATCATTCTTCTCCTATATCTCCATCTTGCGTTCCCTTTTGTTGTTTTGAGTCATGGCAGCTCCGGAGGCAGCTTCCGAGCCTCTGGCCGTTGAAGAAGGTGTTTTTAGTAGGAGCACTTGTATTAGTAAACCTTAGACCTACGAAAATGGAATTAAAAAGGGAGCTCACTAATAAATCTACCAGTCACGCAAATCTACCAATTACGCTTTTTTTCGTACTGAAAAAAATAAATATAGTATAATATAGCAATACACATAAATAACAATTCCTAAAGCATTTAATATTATATTATGATCCTGATGAAGTTTGAAACAGAACTGAAAACCTTTGTAATAATAGAAGCACTAAGCATTCCATGCAAGGGAATAAATTAGGATGAATAGATTTATAAACAATAGGAAAAATAAAATTCATAAAATTTAGGTAATAAAAAAATAATAAAAAATTAAAACAAATATATAATATATAACCAGTAAATTAAACTATTTAAAAAAAAAAAATAGTAATTAACTTATTTAAAAAAAGAAATAGAATATTAACGTAATATAATATAATATAAAAAAGAATAAGAATAAATAATTTAAAATAAAATAATAAAAGAACCCAGCAAAAACACGGAACAATATTTATAGGTGAGAAACATAAACAAAACTAAAAAAAAATCAATCTGAATGCAATTTATTAATGTTATTTTATTTCTTTATTGTTAATTAATAGAAACTATTTTTAGTTGATTTCCGGTTTTTTTCCTATTAAATTATTATGGTACTTGGATAATTTTTATAATTTTTTTGGTTCTATGTTTGAAATGGTGATTACCTTTGGGAAGGAATATGGTGTCTTTTATGAACTTGTGGTGTCTAGTTCTATTAGTATGTTTAGTCAATTTTGAGGTGCATTTGCACTTATTATATGAAAATATGATTATTCTAGATTTTATGAGTTATTTCAATAAACTATATCACTACTAAAACCTCAAAATGCTTTAGCATTTTGGGCTCAATACCATAAAAGTAGGCTTCCCTCAATCACTTCAAGAAAATATCAAACAAACGATTAACTTCCGTGGAGGGACCATATATTTTATCTTTATCAATACAAAAGTTAATATCACCACCATAATAAAATTTTATATAAAATAGACTTCATATATGTTCATCAAATAATTTACCTTATCAGCACCAGAATCCTAAATGTTCATAGAAATGACCTATTTATCTAGGAGTAAAAAGATACTTCCAATACCGAATGAAGAAGAGAAGAATGGAAGTTAGAATAAGATCAAATTGCATCCCTCCATCCAATTATTGAAACTCATAATTGCCCCATAGCATCTAGATAAATGAATCTTATCCCCAAAACATTAAGTCCAATTCACAAATATGTTTACCATCTTCAACAAAAAAAAATCTTGAAGTAATATAATATAAGGGTTTTGAGACTTACTGAGTCTCTTTAGGGATTTTTTAAATGAGGCTACCTAATCATTTACATTTCAACAAGACAAAAATTATGAGGAACCCTCATTGGGGAAATATTTTGTCTAAGATGTATGAAAATATAATCTCACTTTCTCCAAT
This sequence comes from Pinus taeda, assembly GCA_000404065.3. NCBI lineage: Eukaryota > Viridiplantae > Streptophyta > Pinopsida > Pinales > Pinaceae > Pinus > Pinus taeda. The sequence continues at coordinate 230,230 of APFE031046296.1, forward strand.
CAAAACTTCAAAAAGAGTGGTTTTATTTTAAGTAATGCAAATTGTTATATTTCTTCTATCTATACCAAAAACTTATTTCAATTTTTTTTTTATAACAACCCAAAATAACCTTCCAACTTACTTGAGCTTGCAACGATTGAGGAAAACTACTATTACAAAATAAACCCCTACTCCAAGGAGAGCATGAGAACCATCCTCAATCTTGGATTTTCTTACCCCCACCAAAAGGCTCAATGGAAAAGAACAACCCCTACGACAAATATTTTATGTAAGATTGCATGAAAATAGAATGTCAATTTCCAATAGAAACTTAAAAAAATTGTTTTTTTATGTAATGCAAATGTTATATCTTCTATTGTCTACCGAATTCTTATTTCCATTATTTTATAAAGAAACCAAAATATTCCTTCTCAACCACTTTCACCATCTCTCAACTCTTTCCTAAAATCTTAAAAGATATATTTATTACATTTCTACAATATACTCCTCCTTGTTAAGATTACTAACCTCATAACTCTCTTTCACTTGGCTCGAAAACTATTGGAAACTACTCTTACAAAATAAAACCCCTACTCCCAAGAGGACATGAACCATGCTCAATAATAGATTTTCTTCCCCCCACCAAATTCCTCAATGGAAAATACAAGCCATACAAGTATCCCCAACAAAATTCATAATCCGATTTTATCTAGAAACCGGAGAAATGAATTACAAATTTAATGAGGCTAGATCATTAATGAACTTACCAATTTCCATTTCTATATATCACTACCATCATGAAATTTCATTTTTAATAAATAAAAAATGACCATCTTGAAATTCCATCCCAAAATTCTCATGATTCATAAGAAGCTCCACTATACTTTTACTCTCTAATATATGCAACTCATTTTAAGCACTCAAAGAATTTTAGTTGTAAATAGAAGCCGTCAAAGTTTTAAGCTGTTGAAGTAAAATAAGGTTTTCCCCACAAACCACTTAGCATTTTCAAGCTCAAATTATTTTCCTAAAATGAATTTCATGGTCATAACCCATGTGTCCACACCTCTGACACCTAATGCAACTAAAAGGAACCCTTGATTTTTATAGAGGGTACAACAATATATAGTATCTTTTCTAAAAAAACATTTTAGTTAGAAATCATTTTCTTAAGTTGTCATATACAAATTGTTACTATATCCATAAAAAGCATGTGCACTCTTAGAAATGTCCCCAAATAATAACCAATCACCATAAAACACCCATTGATGATAGTACAATGGAAAGTTAGGGAAATACATTGAAACAAGAGTAATATCATACCTTTTAAAGCAAGATTGAAACAAAGGAATTCATTGTTTGAGCATAAGTGGAATTGAATCCCATTCTCAATGAACAACCATAACCTTCCTCAAATACTCTAAATATTTTAGTGGAAACCCTCACCAAGTTCTTGATAAAATGATATTTTTGGAATGCAACCTAACCAAGGACGCCACTCATCCTTTAACCACACCCTCCAAGAGGTTAATTTTCCTTTAACCACACCCTCTAAGAGGTGTCCCCCCCATTTCAAACATGGAATCAATGAACCAAATCTTGAGAGACCATCCAAACAGTTAAGGTATTCACTATCTTCATCAATAACTAATTTGATAGGGAAATTATTTATGTTTACAAACTTATTTATTTTTCCTCTATGTAGATTTATTATCACTAATATAGATTGGATCAATATATTCTTTTCCATCCATTTTAATGTTTTCAGATTACAGAAATTGGAGGAATCAACTCACAGTACCATTTTTACCGTTGGGATCCTGTTTGGAAAATTAGATTCTCAAATATTTTGATAGTAGTTCGAGGTATGAAACAAAATTTTTGTGGGTAAAACTTAGTTAGTTAATGTATGCACCTCTTTATGCTACTCTGAACACATATACCTTTCTAATGATGCAAAAATTGCCTCAATTTGAGTCCCTAAGAACTAATTATTTCACTTGGAAGATGACCTTCCTATTTTGACCATCATAATTTGAGAGGATGTCGCTTATGCTCCCATTATTCATGGAAACGAGGCTAGTCTTTTCACCAAGATGAAGGAAACTCTGGAAGAGTCTATATTGTAAGTATATTTAAGAGTTCATGGAGTCAAACAGAATGACTAGTAGGCTATTGGATTGTGTTATAATTGAGCCACTAGAAATAAATGAGGTTCCATTCTACTAGGGTGCATTTTGTTCCATAGATGCGCAAAGTAGTCAAGAGTGCATAGGGAGAGGTAAAACCAAGAATATTTTTGCATTGTAGTACTCGCATGCCCCATGTTTCACTTCTTTATAATTGCATCTATTTTCCATTCAGAAATAGAGAGAAGAAAATCCTCACCTTCTAGCTGGGTTTTCTCTCGAAACGGTTTCCCAGGTTACATCTTGTCTTAATTTATGATTTGTCAGTGTCACTTTCTTCTTCTCTATTTTCTGCATAATTGTAGTTTGCATACACAATAAACAATAAGATAGAAAGAAAAAAATCTAAGTAGAAATAAACCCTCATAGTGTAGATTTATGATTTTCATAATATTTGAGCAGATCTACTCTAACAAATTGTGTAGTCGAATATCCACGAAAATTTATAGATAAATCACTTCCATTTTCATTCTCCCAAAGCTCCAAATCATGTTCCCATATACCACTCCTTAATTGAGCCTACACACTTTAATTGTCATCCAACCCTTTATAAATTGTTGTTACATCATCTCTTCTCTCCAATATCTTGGAAGTGCAATTTTTTATTCCTACGATCCATTGAATATAGCACTACTAGCTTCTTTCTAGTTAAACATTAATTAGCCAAGCATATAGTATTGTATGCAGTTTCCATCTCTACATCCTAAGTCCAACCTCCACTTCACATAACAGTTAAACAAGCAATGTGACAACTCAAATATTCCCAAAATGAACTTGACCAAATGTTAAACATTGTGATTAGTTTATAAATCCAGTGATACAGACTCACCTCTCGACAAACATGATTTTGAAACCATAAGCTCCTCTCCACAAAGATGATTTTGAAACCATAAGCTCAAGCACATTGCCATGACCTACTAAAATATTCCCTTGCAATTTAACATTACAAAACTATATGCGTAACACCTTACCTCTAGACACCCAAGACCTAATAAATGTTTAAGTATCTCTAACAAGCACTCAAAAATTCCCCATACCAACTTTGAATCCTAAAACTTTTTTTCCTATAAAATTCCTTTTTTCCAATAAAATCCCTTCATTTTTTAAACCATATTGATACCCCACCTTAAAATTATTGTTGTAGTATAATAACTCTATTTCTATATCCTTACTTTCCATTTTTTTTTTTTAAATCAAGGTAAATATGCCCACTAATTTTTTCGAAATGATGGTGAATTTGTAACTAATTTGTTTTACTTTAGTCAACCTTTGACTTATTGGAGTAATATGAAGATCAAACCATATAAAATATCTATCTATCCCTCACTAGAATGGGTTCTATCCAAAGGGTTTCCTATTGTTATCGTAGTGGGCAAAACATATCTTTGGTAAAACATATCCTTTGGAAATAAACAAGGTAGATGGAAACAGAAACATATGCCTTGAAA
>APFE031046308.1:22117-66771 GCA_000404065.3 Pinus taeda
CTTATTTTCTTCAATATTTGAGAGTTGTTCATCAATGTTTGCTATTGACCTGTTGTACAGTGATCCATCACCTGTATGGGTTGCCATCAAGGAAAACACTTTAGCCATAATGCCAACAAAATGCATAACAGGAATAGCCTAGAGAAAAATAGAAGTGAAAAATGAGCAATTAACAACAAAAGAAGCTTGTATTAGCTGAAAATAAAGACGAGACGCTGCAAGTATCAAAGCCGTTATAGTCTCCAGAAGTTTAACCTTACATCAAAACAATAAGAATACACCTTGATTGCATCTGTTTTTTGGGTATATATAGAGATTCATTACGAAGATGTTCTCTTGTTCTATGCGTGGAGGCATCATAATTGACCACCAACTCCTTGAACTGTCTGATGGAGTCTCTGGTGCAATCTACTTGCTTCAGTGGATGAATTTGATCTCCTCGAATGCTTTGTTGTCCTTCTCGAGCAGGTCGAGTGTTGTATGGAAGAAATTCCATAAATGATAAATGCATTTAACTGCTCAAAGCTTGTCCTTTTCTTCTAGGCCACTCTATTTCTTGAATGCAGTGGTTGAGGATTTGCTACAAACGGTACCAAGAACTGGTTATGCTCATCCATTGGATACACAAAGTAGTTAAGGAACGTGGACTTCATGGGAGGTTGACGAACTGAATAGAGAAACGAAACTAGCCATTGGATCAAACAACCTGGCAACAGAGATTTCTTTGAGGGAGGTATCAGGAGGAAATGGAGGCAAAGTGATCGTGAGCCATTGGATCTCACAGACGGATGTCATATATTAGTTTGTAGAAGATATCAACAGATATGAGGGCAGGGTGATCACAAGTCGTTGGATCTCGGGCAGGTAGATCCAATGGTTATCGGGCGGAGGACATGCACGGGGGGTTAACGCGTGGGGAAAACTATTTCCCCGGCGGGCGGTATGGCACCGCTTCTGGCGGGGAGTGGTAATCGTACAAGGGAGAGCGATCGCAATCATCAGGTGACGCGTGGTGGATGGGATGGGACAAAAGTTGCTCTGATTGCAAGTTAATATGCGGCTATGTTTTGGCAGTAAGGGAAGCGGATGTCGTTGGATCATGCAGTAAATGATCGAACATTGGGAAAACCAATGGGAAAGTTATTAGCGTCAGGGAACCGTTAGATCAGGGCATGGAAATTCGACAGCTACGATCAAAAGGTGATAATGGACTATGAGAGTGCGGGGTCATATGAATATGGTTCATGGGGATTTAAACTTTGCGCTCAGGGCCTGTATAAACAAAGTCTATTACAGGTTTTGGAGGAAAGAATAGAGATAGGAGTAGAAGAAGCATGACTGATGTGAGTCCTTTATGAGCATAACCGATGCAAGCATACCTCTTATTTGATCCTTGAGATACCAAAGTATGTAGCAGAGCTAACACTGACTCCTTTTGGGGATGAGATCCTCCCTGTGAGGTCTCAAGAACTTGTAGATCAATGTCTTTCCTGTAAAAAACAAATTAGCAAAACTTCCTAGTGTTCCATTGGGCATTGAGTCTAACTGAGTCAACATTAAAACTGATAAAAAAAAATATTTACAATTTTAAGGCCAAAGACCTTAAATCACATAAATTTTCAGAAAACGCCCATTAACTAGGCCATCAAAAACTACTTCTCCTCCCATACTTTGCAATATGAAGGTATTGTTCTCTTGGATCTGAGAAATAATAAAAGGCCCTGTCCAGAGAGCATCAAACTTCCGATGGTTTCCTCTCTTCTCCTTCAGTGCATCCCACTTCAGACCAAATCTCCAACCTGAAAATTATCTATTTTTTTCCTTCTATCAAAAGCAACCTTGATATTCTTCTAATGTGTTGTAGAATTTTCAACTAGATGTTCTCTAATCTGATGTACCTCTGCTAAATCAATGATCATTTTTGCCATATCTTCTTCCTCATTCTATTCTTCATGTAGGAAGTTTTCCACAGGGAGGGTAAACTGAACTGGAAATACTGCCTCTATGCCATATACGAGCTTGAATGGAGAATTCCCTATGGATTTCTTATTTGTCACTCTGTCGGCCCATAGTGCATATTTGAGCTTAGAATCCCAATTCTTTTTGTTATCCTCCAATATATTTTTGATTATCCTTATCAGGCTTTTGTTAGAGTATTATGCTAGACCGTTGCCTTGAGGGTGATATGAGGTGGAATGAACTAGTTTAATACCCATTGAATTGCACACGTCCACCCATTCTTTTGCTCTGAAGGCTGCTGCATTATCTGTGACTAATTTATGTAGATAACCAAATCTAATGAAGATATTCTCTGTTAAAAAATTCATGACCGCATTATGATCAGGCTTTCTGGTAGGGATTGCTTCAATCCACTTAGTGAAGTAATCAGTGGCCACTAATATCCATCTGTGCTGGCCACTAGAATGTTGATTGGTTTCTCCAATGAAATCCAAGCCCCACTGCTGAAAAGGGCCATTTGCATGTATTGGTTTTAAGGGTATGGTCTTCAATTGTTTTTTCCCTTCAAATCTTTGGCACCTATCGCAAGATTTAACAAATGAAAATACATCAGAAAATAAGGTGGGCCAATAGTACCTAGCTCTAAGGATCTTATGGGATGTAGTTTTCCAGTAATGGTGCCCTCCACACATGCTGGAATGAAATTGCTACATAACTTCTATAGATTGTTCTTTGTCTAGACACCTCAAAATAATTCCAGAGGGGTCCCTCCAATAGAGCAAATTTTCATAAATGCAATATTTTGTTGCTCTGAGTTTCATAGCTCTGACTTGGCTTGAACTAGAATTTGGAGGAACTTTTAGCTTCATTAGGAATTGAGCTATGATAGAGTACTAAACACAAGAAGCTAGATTTTCTACTAATGACAACTTCTCTCCTGGTTTAGCTACTTCTTCTTTTGTTTTACCATTTTCTGCATCTATGCTTATGAGATTTATGTCCAGTGTTATACAATTTTCTTCAGCCAATAGTTTGGTAAGGCCTTGACTTTTGACAAGCTTGGTGGGCTTCAATTATATATTAAACTCAATTAGTTTTGCAATCCATTTAGCCCTTCTTCTATCAGCATCAGGCTGTGTTAAGAAATATTTTATTCAAGCAAAGGGCACATATGCAATTATCTTGGATTGAAAAATATAAACTCTAAAAGCTTTCAAAGACTTGATAAGAGCATATGCATTTTTTTCAATGATATCATACCTCAGCTCAACATCCCTTAATGGTTTGCTGAAAAATGCTACTGGATGCTTTGAGCCTCCTTCATCTACTTGCAATAAAACTGCTGCAAGGGTGTCTTCAGAGGCAAATGAAAATATATGGAACTCCTTGTTGTAATCTAGACTTCTTAGAGTGGGATCTTCCATAATGGCTTTCTTAGTGGACTCAAAGGATATCCTTGCTGAATCAGTCCATTTTATCTCTAACCCCTTTCTCAACATGGAGGTAATATGCTTCACCAATTTTGCAGAATTTGGGATAAACCTCATCACAAAGTTTATTTTTCCCAGAAATAACTGGATATCCTTCTTTGATCTCATGATAGACAAAGTCTGCATTTCTTTTACTCTTTCTGGGTCAATCCAGACACCTGCAGTAGAAACAATATGTCCTAACAGCCTGCCTTCTTCTAAAGCAAACTGCGACTTTTTAGGATTGATTGAAATCCCAAACCTTCTACACTTCAAAAACACTTTCTTCAAATGTCACAAGTGGTCATGATGACTACTGGAGTATATTGTTATATCATCAAGGTAGATAAGGACAAACTTATGCTTCTCTCCCACAAATGTTATATCCATAGCTCTCTAAAAGGTGGCTCCAGCATTCATCGGCCCAAAAGGCATCTTGGAATACATAAAAGTGCCCTAAGGAGTGGTGAATGTAGTCTTCTCTTGATCATTCGGATGTACAACAACGTGATTATACCCTAAAAATTCATCTAGGAAAGACATCACTTTGGCCCCTGAGACCTTCTGCAGCAAATGCTCCATCTTGGGTAGAGGATAGTTGTCTTTCTTAGAGAATTTGTTTAAGTTTCTAAAATCAATACAGAGTCTGATTTCTTCACTTTTCTTCCTCACCACTACCAAATTTTCTACACATTTTGAATATCTAAGAGGGACTATGATTTTGGCAGCCAATAGTTTCTTGATTTCTTTTTCAATTAGAGGAAGGAGCAAGGGGTTTATAGGCCTCAGCTTATGCTTGAAAGGGATGGTGTCTTTCTTTAAAGGGATTTTATGCTGGATGATCTTCTTGTCATATGTTTTCAAGTCACTATATTCCCAGGTAAAGGAATCAGCAAATTGCTTCATTAAGTTGCAGTATTCAACACTTTGATCAGCAGACAGATGAATGGACAGATTTATGTATCTTCGCTGACTTGGACTTCCTATATTATGCTTAGAGACTGCAGATTGGTCTTCTTTTTTAGCAGCGTTGTAAGGCACATCATTTTGGTCAAATAGTCTTTTTAGAGGAATTAAACCCTTAGGTATATGAGTGTTGGGCAGTTGGACAATGTTATCTTTACCAATTTTATTTCGAAACTAGGATTGGGGATTTTCTTCCTAGCCTTCATTTTCTTGGTCAATTTGCATTTCGGAAAATTCATCAATGACTTGCAAGAACCTATTCACTTCATCATAATCTTCAAAAACTTTCCAATGCTGGACATTATCAGGCAAGGATGGTCTGTATTTCATGTGGACTTCATAAACAAGTCTGGGAGGTATGGGAAGGATAAACATGCTAGCAGACACAGTGAGGGAATCAACAAGTTGATTTTTGGCTCTAGAGATGTATGAGATATAAAAATTGTCAAAAGTATCTTTGAGTCTCCATATCTCATCTCTATATGCTTTCAGCTTTGGGTGCTTTGCTTGAAATTTTATGTTTACCTGTTGAATGATCAAATCAGCATCTCCAAACACCTCTATTTTTCTGATCCCTCTGTCTCTTGCTGCATTAAGTCCCAATATCAGAGCCTCATACTCTGTTATATTGTTGGTGACTTGAAATGCCAACTTAAAATACAACTGTGTGCTTTCTTGTTCTGGAGATATCAGCACCACCCCTGCTCCTACAGTCTCCGTGGAACATGCTCCATCAAAGAACATCTCCCAAACTTGACTTCCTTGCTTTCCCTTGGCCTGAACTATTTGTTTCCTCAGTTGCATTGAGGCCTTTTGAGATTCTTCCATTTGGAGAATACATGCTCCAAAATCAGTCTCCACAGCATAAATAGGGTGATTGGATGGGTTCTTCTCATGACTGATGATATATGCCAAAAACTAGGACAATGGCATAAGATAAATCATTCTATAATATCCCACTTAGCCTCTTAATCCATCCTCTAGAAAACAACATGCCAAAATTAGGAGGGACATCTGCTACCACAATGTCCATCATCATGCTCTTCATGGGAAGTTGAGTTAGGTTAAAGGATAAATCCTTGATCAGTCCCAGGCATTTCACCTTCCTTGAATCAAAGGAGAATAAATCATGGTATGGTCTAGTGATATCATGGCCTAACTCTTATATGATAGCTTTTGGCATCAGATTGTGGCTAGCCCCAGTGTCTAGCAAGAAGTTGTGGAGGATCTTATCATGAATGGTCAAGGAGACATAAAAACATGGAGAATTGTCATCAGCAGGTTTGGTCATGGGGTTTAGCACAACTGCAGGTCTATCACCTTTCAAATTGATAGAGTCAGTGGAGGTTTGTGTGGCTTTCAGTTCAAGAGCCTCAAGGATAGGCTTTCTAAACACTTCACTCTTTACAAGTTATATCAAAGGCACAACTATCTTTAACTTCTGAACTTCTGATTCAAAGATGAAAGGGGAAGGCGACTTGTCAGGACCTCTTACCTCTTGAGTTGGCACTTTGAGGATGGTTGGATTAGTTGTTGGTCTCTTCTATCTGGTATTCAGTGACTCTATTTGGACAGTACCTTTTTGGGCACGATTCTCCTTGGAATTGTTTGCTTGTGACCTCAGATTATACCTTTGTTGTTCACTAGTCTGCAAAACAGCCCCTCTGTCTCACTCTTGACTAGTTTGGTCTTGTAGCAATGCTTCTTCGTATGCAGCTTATGTCAAAAAGGTAGCACTGCCTTTATCTTTCATGCAATGAATTTCATCCTCCTCTTCAGATTGCTCCTCCTCCATGACCACATTTTGAAAACGAGCTTTAACTTTATGTTCTTCGTTTGTTTCTTTACCCCTATGAATTATTTGCAATTGTTCATTTGCTCTCCTAAATGGGTTTAGGTTCCTTGGAGCAAATGTTTTTTGAAGTCTTTTCTTTCCAGAGTTCTGCTCAACCTTCAGCTTAGATATCTCGGAAGCCAATGACTCTATCATTTTGGTCATTTTGTGTAATTTAGGCTCTGAAGATGAAGCACAAGAAGAAGAAGCCTCACCTCTCTACCTCCTTCTATGAGCATGACTTTTGAGTTTTTCTACAGCCATAATATTGGATTCTACTTCAAGGGCGACATCTTGCATATCAGCCAGAGTGGCACATCTTCCTTCTCTCAACAACAGGCAGAAATTAGAGTCAAAAGCATTGGCATAGGTGAGTTTGGAAGAGGTGGGGGTTGGATTTACTTTAGCTGGTATCTTACTATACATACGATTGAACCTTTTATTAAAATTAGGCAAATATTCCCCATTTTCCCTCTTCAAGTTTCCAAACTTAGTATGGTAATATAGCAAGTCTTGTTTATCTCCTCAGTGCTTCAAAAATGCATCATCGAAAGCTTCAATGTCACCAATAGACTTGGGGGTCAATTCTCTGAACCATTTTCTAGCCTCTCCATCAAGTCTCTGGACAAAAACTCTCATCCACAAATCATCTTCACTGATATGTAGGTTATCAACATAACTGTAAAAAGACTCAAGGTGTTCTTCAGCTGTTACCCCATCTATACTAGTGAATTTAGGCATGTATTTCTAGTATTCTCCTACAGGCATGGCATTCAAAGGAGCTGGCAAGACCAAGGGTCCATACCTAGCAGCTATGATTCTTTCCATCTATGTAGGAGGTTGTTGGCCTGCCATGACTAGGGTAGGTGGAATGATACTGGTAGATTGGGTGGAGGGGAACAATGAAATCGATGACAAGGACAAGGAATAAGATGGACTGTATGGGAGGATTCCTTTGGACTAAGATCCAAAGGGGAACTAAAAGATAAAGAAGCTTTATGAATCTCTGAAGGTGATTCTTCACTACCAACACTAGGCTCTAAATCTTTAAACTGCGTATTCTCACCTATAACCCTCTCTTGTAGAGATACATAAGATTTCTTAGGCTTACCTAATCCTGATGCTCCTTTCTATGATGTTTCCTTCGATTTGAAAATATTCTCAAGGTCAGGCACTGGGTCAGCTAGTGATTTCCAAGGATTTCTTTGGGTATGCCTCACAAGCTGAGCCAGAACTATAACGTGGATTCGCCACCAAGTTGGTTCTCTAGAAGAGTCATTAGATAGATGATTACAACCAAAAATGTGCCTAAACTTTGTCTATCATCAAAATCTGGAACTGTGTTGTTCTCCCAAGGAAGCTAAGCTTCAATCTCCTCTCCTCGGCAACAATGCCAATCAATGTTATCACCCCAAGAAACTCTCCTAGGTTGTATCTTAGAGATGCTTGGGAACATTACAAACTCAACATGATGTTGGAAATGGATGAATGGAAGGAATGATGCTTGTTCAAGCGAAATAACCACTCCTACTTTGCTTGACTCTAGACATGCGTGAACACCCTTAGATTGCAAGGCTTTAGACCACCAATTACTCACAGTTTAGGGATTGGGTGAATATGGAGAATAATGACCATACCAGCAGATGCACAGAACCCTGTGATGGCCAGCTACAACCAGTAAAGAGGTATGCAAATCTGTTTTCTAATGCATAGACAGGATGACAACTCTCTGTCACTAAGTAAACAGAAACCTGAATAACACATTGACTGATACAAACAAGAATTTAGCACAGAGGTAGGATGACAACTCCTCTAATGCTAAATATCAAGAGTTCATGAGAAATGCATAACAAGCATAGCCTAGAACATAATAGAAGTGACAAGTGAGCAACTAACAACAAAAGAAGCTTGTATTAGCTGAAAATGAAGACGACACACTGCAAGTATCAAAGAAGTTACAATCTCCAGAAGTTGAACCTTATATCAAAACAACAACCATCCACCCTAATTACATCTGTTTTTTGGGTATATATAGAGTTTTATTACAAATATGTTTTCTTGTTCTATGCGTGGAGGGGTCATAATTTACCACCAACTACTTTAACTGTCTAATGGAGTCTCTGGTGCAATCTACCTGCTTCAGTGGACGAATTTGATCTCCTCCGATGCTCTATTGTCCTTCTCGAGCAGGTGGAGTGTCATATGGAAGAAATTCCACAACTTATAAATGCATTTAACTACTCAAGGCTTGTCCTTTGCTTCTCAACCACTCTGTTTCTTGAATGTGGTGGTTGAGGATCTGCTACAAATGGTACCAGGAACTAGTTACACTTGTCCTTTGGATGCACGGAGTAGTTAAGGAATGTGGACTTCATGGCGGGTTGAGGAACTGAATAGAGAAACAAAACTGGCCGTTGGATCAAATGACTAGATGGCATAGATTTCTTGGAAGGATGTATCGGGAGGAAACAGAGGCAAAGTGATCGTGAGCAGTTGGATATTGTAGATGGATGACAGAGATTAGTTTGCAAAAGATATCAGGAGATATGAGGATAGGGTGACCAGAGGCCATTGGATCTTAGGTGGGCAGATCCAATGGTTATTAGGCGGAGGACATGCACAGTGGGTTAACATGCAGGGAAAACGGTTTCGGTAGCGGGCAGTATTTATCGCATCGCTTCTGGAGGGGAGTAGGAATCGTACAAGGGCAAGGGATCACAATCATCGAGTGACGAATGGCAGATGGGATGGGATGAAAACTACTCTGATTGCGAGTTAACGTGCTGCTATGTTTTGGCAGTGGGGGAAGCGGATACTGTCAGATCGCGCAGTAGATGATCGAATAGCGGGAAAACCAACGGGCAAGTTATTAGCAACAGAGAGCTGTTAGATCAGGGTGCGGCAATTTGACGGCTATGATCAAAAGGTGATAATGGACTATGAGGTCGCGGGGTCATATGAATATGGTTCATGGGGATTTAAACTTTGCGCTCAGGGCTTGTATAAATAGAGTTTATTATAATTTTTGGAGGAAAGAATAGAGATAGGAGCATAAGAAGCATGACTAATGTGAGTCCTTTATGAGCATAACCGATGCAACCAGACCTGCATTTGACCCTTGAGATATCAAACTATGTAGCAAAGCTAACAATGACAACTGCAAACTTATTTATACCTTGAGAAATGTATTTTCACGGTTGCATTTGGAACACTATTAGGCCATATTGTCTACAAGGATGGAGTATGCATAGACCCGAGAAAGGTTTTAGCATTTGTCAACATGGAACTGCCACACAACGTGAAGCAATTGAGGTCAACCTTGGGCCATACGAGGTACTACCGGTGCTTCATTAGGAATTACGTGTCAATCATAGCCCCAAAGGAAAAGTTACTAAAGAGGATAAAAGAGTTCATTTGGACTAAGGATTGTCAGACAACACTGAATATGTTGAAAGAAAGGCTAGTAAGCATCCCTATTCTTTTCCATCCATATTGGAACAAAATTTTCCATGTGCACTTCGACGCATAAGGGATAGTGCTCGGAGTGGTCTTAGCTAGGGGAGAAATATATGGACCACCCAATGTATTATGCCAGTAGAAATTTTTCAACTACGAAAAGAAACTATACAACAACCAAGAGAGAAGCCTTGGCCATGGTTTATTCTCTCCAAAAGTTCAGGAATTATTTGTTAGGTGCACCACTAAAATTCTTTACAAACCATTCCACACTGAAATAATTGGAAAAACAAAAAAGTACTAGAAGGTAGAATATGCTAATGGTTGTTTCTATTTTAGGAATTTATTTTCGAGATGGTCATAAAACCCAACAGACTAAATGTGGGGCTAGACCACTTGTCATGACTTGAGACAGGAGAGAATGAAGGAGTAGTGGATGATCAATTTCCCGACGCTAACCTATTCACAATATAAGTAGTCTCGGATGACCTAGAAGAGATTGACACATTATCAACAACAAGTCATTTCTTGGAAGGATATACGACAACACAGAATTGAGACCTAATAGTAAGGGTAGCATATTACGAATTGATCATAGTGAAACTCTACAAGATGGGTTTGGATAAAGTATTAAGATGTTGTGTCCTTCAACATGAGATAAAACATGTACTATGGGAATGTCATGCGAGAGTTGCATGAGACCATGTGGGAAGTAAAGCCACTGCAAGGAAGATACTGCAAGTAGGACTATGGTGACCAATCATTCATAAAGATTCTAAAGATTTTACTAAGAGCTATGATGTCTGTCAAAGGGTTGGAAATCCTTCGCAACGAGATGAGCTTCCTTTGAATGTTGTTCACATAACAAAAATCTTTGACAAATGGGAAACAAACTTCATTGGACCCATTACACCACCGACGAGGCACTCACTCACAAGATACATAATAACCGCAACGAAATACCTCACCAGGTGGGAAAAAGTAGCACTTGTCAAGGACTCTACAGTAAAAATAGCCACAAGGTTTATTTTCAAGAACATAATCTCAAGGTTTGGATGCCAAAGGAGTCTCACAAGCAACCAAGGAACTCATTTTCTGAAAGAAACCATTGAGACTCTTCTGAAGAATTTCATGATTCAGCATAAAAAGAGTAGTCTGTATCACCCACAGGCCAATGAATTTTTTGAAGCATTCAACAAAATCTTGGAGAAAGGTCTAAAAAAGATAATATCAGCCAACAAGGATGACTAGGATGATAGAATACCCACAACTCTATGCACGTACATGACAATGGTAAATAGACTTCATAAACAAACTCTATTTTAGCTAGTATATGAGAGGGAAGCAGTGGTACCTGAAGAATTTATAATACCAAGCATGTTCATATCTAAAGCAACGGGAATGATGGACAATATGATGTTGAGACAGAGACTGAGTCAGGTAATGGAACTTGATGAATCAAGGTTCTTGGCTAAGTTTCATCAGTTACTAGAGAAAAGCGAGAAAGCTTGGCATAATAGGCATATCAGGAAGAATACATTTGAAGTTGGGGATCAGGTAGTACTATATGACAGCAAATTCCAGAAATTCCCAGGGAAACTACAGATGCACTGGCTGGGCCCATTTATAGTTACAAAAATCAGAGATTCTAAAGGAGTAAGATTGGCGCAATTGGATGGAATCATGCTACATGGATGGGTAAATGGCGCACACCTAAATCCCTTCCAAAATGCACCAACGACAAATCCAAAATAAAGAAGGTCTTGGAAATGAGCCCACATGTAGGTAGGAAGTAATAAGAATTAGTCAGTCATATTTACCAGGTAGTTAGAGTTGCATTTTTAAAGTGAAATGATGATAAGGTTGTGGCAACATTTTCATCATGTCACAACCCATTTCTGGTTGAGGGGAGGGAAAAAAAGAATTAACAGTCATGGTCAGAAAATGACATGTAGGGAGGTGCTTTTTCCAGCTTTTATGATCACATGTTGTACCCGTCCTTTCCACCGTACTAGTAGACATTTCCATAGTAAGTAACTAATAATGCAACTGTTAAAGTGGGAGCTGCAAAATATTTTCCCATTAAGCACAAGTTTAGTTAATAAATAAGCCCATCACAGAAAAATTAATATGCCATGTAGCCCACTCTATCCTTTCCAAGTCCACGTCACAGTTCTTAGGTCCAGGTCAGCCAACGACAACAAGTATGGCTAGAACACATGGGGAAAGTTGTCATAGTAATTAGTTTCTTATTTCTAGTCAAGAAACATCAGGTCAAGCCTGACTACTTAACTCACAGGACAATGAAGGAAATCACATAGTTTCAATTGTAGATAGGAGAAGCATTCTAGGCTCACTCTGAAGAACAACTACAGAAACATAGAACCAAGAAATTTCATATAAAAATTGTATACCAGAGTTGAAGGGAGATGGTGAAAGGGATTATCTTTGTTCCACAGGATCCGTTACATATACAAATTGAGGTGGTTGACAATTTGTATGGGAAATACGATAAGGCAATTCTCGTCGACAACGATCTTATGGATTGCTTCCAGTTCCCAACTCTAAAGAGTGAAGCTTATGCAGAAGACATCCAGAGGGAGGATGACACCAAAATATCTAGAGTCAAGGAGGGTTTGAAAGGAATACAGAGGTTAACCTTACTCCATTTGAGAAGCATACCTATTTTCGACACTCAATTCGCTACAATGCAGTGTACTAGATTTTTGGTGAGAATGATGCACGGAGGATCACTATGGCTTGACAAGGTGTATCCCATTAATGTAGATGATATTCATCATATAACAGAGTTGTTAGCATAAGGGAACATAATCAGAATAACATTTCAGGCAAGGGCTAAAAGAGCCAAGAATCATAACGAAGAGAACTATTATGCAAGATAACGGATTGAGCGGGGAGGAAGATGAGCAAAGCTAGAAATGATCAACAAGGTTGACTTCAGATTCACCTGCTACGTCATAGTAGGAAAAAACATGAGACATTTTATGAAGAATGAATGCACACTGGATGCCGTTTTGGTTGCAGAACATTGCTACAAAGGACAGGTAGTTAACTGGTCAACATTTGTTCTTAACGAAATTTTTGAAGCATGTGAAGATGTGTATAGGTAGAGTACCAATTTCTTGTTTGGGTGCATTTTGATGTCTTTGGAAATATGGAAATAGAGGCACTGAAAGAAAGGGAAATAATGACCATGATCAAAGGACAACTGATAGCTCTTTGTTATGAACCATGGAGGGCGTCGGCGGACCCTAACACGAAAGAGATAAATGAGACGGCTTTCAACGATTGGTATGAATTGATGTTAGCCACAATAAGATCAACGCAGAGGATAGCTAAGACTCTACTAAATGAATATTTAGAAGAAATCTGGTTTGAAGCTTCACATGCACACACCTACCTTAGGCCAAGGTGTGTCCACCTGGAGACATTCAAGATGAGGCCACAGAGCTTCGTCTTGACTGCAACAGCACTATACACTGAGGTGGGATCATGGCCGGGGCTGGATTGTGAAATTATTGATGGGAAGTACAACTATTTTTTTGGAGCCTTGAAGTAGCAGGTGCAAGGGGGAGCTGCAATAGAAAGCAACAGGAAAATGCCAGCTGAAGACGTCCTCGAAACGATGGTGCTTCAGATGGAGGAGGAAGATGCTTGGGTTGAGGCAAACAATTGAAATTTTTGAAGGACAATCAAATGAGATAAATTATCCCACCCAATTTCAAGGTTCTACCATTTTCTCACCCATTATCACAACCCCGCTAGCCATGAAACTTCCCACAGGAGTAGCCCACACGTCATCTCAGCCAATGGTCCTAAAACCAAAGAAGAAAAGAGTTGTTCATAGTTCAGCCATTAAAAAGTTGAAAAATACTCCACTACCCCCAATTGTCGACCTTACTTATGAGGTTGAGCACTCAATTTCCACATCCCCCATAATCGAAGGTATTCCTACCACCACTTCCACCACCTTACATCAGTTGCAGGAATCCTCCCCACACATAGCCTCCACCTCGACAACCCTATCAGGAACCCTCCTATCTAGCCGATGCCAAACAACTGCGGAAACAAAAGTTGAGTTAGTAAGGTAGGAAAAGGGCACCACTTCTGCCACCAGTACACAAACAACATCACTTGCATCACTAATGCTAGGGACGGACCCACCACAAGGCGGAAGCCCAAACACTATTTCGCAGGGCGAAAGGATTGAGTCGTACTGGCCACTTTTCCCTATAAATATCATAGTGGCACTGAACCCTAGCATTGTACCCCCCATTGCACAGTTCACTCTGCAATCACAAAAAATTCATTCACCTACCTCCCACTCCAAAAACCCCATCGCCAGTGACCTACCCATATAGTAGAATTTCCCTCAACCCAATGTAATGTAAGCCGACACACTACACCACTAGTCGTCAACACAATTGTTCACATTTCTAAAGCAAGCGGTGCAAAGGGCCAAAAATATCCATGAGGATCTAGACAAGGAGCATGAGCAGCAGACAAAGCAATTGCAAGAGGTAACATAAGAGTGCAATCACCTAAGGCAAGAGAATATGGAGTTGCAAGCCCAGGTTGATTAGGTCACACAAAGATTTAGGTAGTCATGGTCTAAAATCGTTGATGCAAACATAGAGGCGCCAACAAACATCATGATTTGCATACTAGTAAATTGTTGTGACCACATTCAGGCAGCATGCTTGAACCTAGTAGCCACTAATGCCGACATGAAAAGGATGTTTGATATGGTAAGATCAGCACTGCCAAACCTAGTAAAGATCTATACGAGGACTGTCAAGGGAAAAATCATTGAAGTGGAAGCAAAGAAGCAAGCACTAGAAGATGCCCTCACGGATGTCTACGCACTGATAAACAAAGTCCATGATTGGCTAGGAAGCCTAGAGCTAAAAAATCAGTTGGTCTACCTAATGAGAGAGTGAATACAAACATGATTCACCAGCCCAAAGGATTTTACAGACCCTACCAACTTGCAACAGACCAATGACCAGACTGATGCAATCCAAGCCCAAGTTGATCAAATTGAGGAAGAGTCGACAAAAACAAAGAAGGTGATTAGAGATCTACGACCACCCATCCAAATGTAGGCCCTAAATCTAAAAGAGGTTTGTGATTCTAGTGGACAACAATGGAAGAGATTGCAAATCCAATGGCCAATGGAGTTAACGTCACATTCAGTTGAATAATTCACTCAACGCGTAGACGCAATCCTTGCCATATGGGAAACTTCCATTCAAAAGTACAGAGAATGCAGGTAGCAAACCATGGCATCTTTTCCAGAGTTGGAGCCTTCATCTAGAATGGGGAACCTCAAAAGGTGGAAAGTGCAGCGGGAACAGATACCACCTTGCGAGTAGTGGCTGAAGCAAAAGAAGCACCAACCCAATAGTGAACAAAACCAATGCAACTGTCAGTGAAGCCACCAACTGAAGAACCCATGGATATACCAGAAGGGTCAACTGAGACCAAAATTAATTGACTTGAGGATGAGTCAAATAATTGTGGTAGGGGCCTGTTGGGGTCTTCATTTTAATTTTTTAAATGTTTTGATCAATTTTGTCTCACCAAATAATGAGAAGGAAACATGTGGCAACAATGGATAGCTTGTGGGGGAGTGAGCTGGACAACAAGGTAGGAACAACTAGTTGCAAAAGGGTTGAGGCAAGGTGGCAGTGGAAGAGAAAGGTATCCAAGCAGACAAGAAGGATAAGGAGCACCCGAGGGACAAAATAGTTGAGTATGAACTTCCAGTCTAGGTGGTAGAGAGATATATACATGCATGCATTTAGCTAGAATGCATGCATTTAGTTTTTTTTGTGTATTAGATGGTATGTTGTTATCTCTACTATGTGTGTAATGTTATATGTATGTTACCGGTTGATCCTTCAGTTGGTAGTCCTTTGACTCCATGACGAACCCTTCTTACTTCTAGTTTCAGCATGTCTTGGGTTAGACTCCTTACCCCTTCAGTGAGGTGAAAATGTTGGCATTGACCTAGACTACAACAAACCATTGTTGTTTCTCCACACTTGAACACAAGGTCTTTTCCCCCTGATGACTCTTTCATGAAAACAAGAAGCTTCATTACCAACATACTATTCATGCATGGATTACAAATAATTGTAATACTATTGTAGGGATGTTTGCAATTCATGTTGGCTTTCATCTGTGATAAATTAGTTGAACTTTTGAGTTATTTTAGTACATAATACATTGAGAATGTGTTGTAATGGTTACTATTGTTGTCACATCCTTGTTGAATATTATGTTGGATATTAGGTAAATCTTTCTTGTTGATTGGATGTAATGACGATCACATCTTTGTGGACTATTCTACTAGATGTTAGATGGATCCTTCTTCCTTACGTGTGCCTCTACTAGGGTCATACTATTACCTCTCTCTTAGAGGCTCACTTTCTTTTCTCCATTCATAGTAGAAGAATCTTGACACACTTAAAATATAACACTCACCAGGAATTCTTACTTGCTTTTCAAAGGCACACATGTGTTCCTCCAAATTTGGAGATTGCTAATCAATTTGGAGCCAAGGAAAATCTGCAAGAATACATGGAAATTAGGTGATACTCCATATGGGCTCCTATTCTAAATGGTTTGAGGTCTAATTTATACTTCACATAGAGGAAACCCCCTTGGTTGACAGATTTCCATCAGCCTCAAATGTTTCCAAGAAAAACCTATAAATTTGATGTGATGTTTATCAATGTTGACAATATTTCAATATGTCACATTTCTTACCTTACATGCAAATTGATTATGTGGCACTGTGTGTGGGGACATATTTGACGATGTTTTGTGGTAACTTGGATAACCTAACACAATGATATTGAATAGGGTTACTAGATGTTCGATTCACTTAAGGTGAAATTATGCGAGGAAGTGGTGACAATATGTAGTAGAGTTCATAATTTCATCCACAGAGATTAATAAGAAAGGACTACAACTACCTATCTATTGGTAACCTATTCAGATGTTTAAATAGATAAAGGCTAGAATGATGAGATGATATTTCAATAGAAAATGAATTTTCATATAACAATGGTTTGTGTAGATCCGTGGGATTTTTCCCATAACATATGATTTATAGGTTTAATTCAAGAAGAGTTACAATTTATATAGAATTTTGATAGCATATGAGGAATTATTATGTGAAATATTTCCATATGAAAATAATTAAATTCATTCACAATGGGGAGAAATTTACTTGAAATCGATTACAAATATATGAATAAAGTTGATAAACATAATACATTCAACTCCTTTTAAGTACAAGATCTAGTGATAGGACATTTAAGATCAGATATTTATTCAAAAAGGGAAGTACACATAAGTTTAAAGTAAAGAAGATAATACCTTGCAAAATAAAGTAAACATTCGAACATAATGCATATGAAGTAGAATTATTTGAAGATTTTTATAGTTTACCTATTATTAATGTTGTTTATTTCTAATAGTTTAATATATGCAATGAGATGGATGCAAAGAATTGTGATGAAAATTAAAAAAATAAACAATTAATCACCTCTTTGAAATGTCAAAGAGATATATTAAGGAAGGAAAGGGATGACAAATCTCCAAATTGTTAAGAATTGTTTCAAATGTAAAATTGATACCGTAATGCATATATAAATAAACAAAATTTCTAAATTTAGGTTGTAGTGTTGGTAGGCTAAATTGTCCTATTTTTTAACCTCTACCCTACTTTAGACACATGACCTAAACCTCTGTTTTAACCTAAGAACCTATTCATTCCTGTACTTTTCTCTAAAATCATGCACAATATTCCTGCACCCTCTTTGTATTTTCATATTTAAAGGTTTTTCATTGACTTAATTATTTATTTATGGGTTTTATACCTTTAATTATCCTTGCAACTAATGTTTGTCTTTCCTAAAGTATTTGATAATAAAATGTTTTAATCATTGTGATAGTATGGTCGAGTACAAGTAGGATTCCTTCACCAGCTAGCAGATTATTGCACTCCCGTGAAAGCTTATTGATAGGATTCCTACACCAGATGGTGGATTCGTGTACTCTAGTGATAGCTCACCCACGACACATATCCTTGGCAAAGGATTAGTTAACCTCGAGTTGGGCTCAAAGTGGGAGAGAAATTAGTGGATGAAGATCATGACCTCAGCCATATGCATTAGATTAGCATTTTGTAAACAACTGAAAGTCTTACTTAAGCTATGTTTTGATTTTGTTACGATCATAGGCCTAAAGGCTTGCATAAATTATAAAATTCTGATAGGAATTAGGAGTGATGCCATTGTAAAATTTTGTGAAGAGAATGTAGCTATTTTGAAGAATCGCCTCTCTCAGCTGGATTGCAGATCCAAGATGTATTTTTTATTTTGAAGCTAATATAAAGGAATGCATTAGTATGCAGTTCCTTTTTCTATTTGCGTTGTGATGAATCTTTGACCAACTTAATTTCTTGATTTATTAACAGAGAAACAAGTTGGTTGCCCAAATCTCCGACAACCCAGTTCATTCTCCCTTACTTTAAAGGTGTGTTAATTTATTTTAGAGTGCGGGCATGAATTCATTATTTACTTTGATCTCTCTCACATGTTACCAGTTTGATTTCATTTATAGTTATTGTATTATGGATCCGTGGTGTGCAGGCTTAGAAGTATTTGATTTCAATTTACATAAGCTTTCCTTTTTATGATTGATTTCATTTCTGCAAAGATCAGTACAAGAACACTGCCTCTCCAAGCATGCTGCCTATACTAGTGCATTTTTTATTCTGTAAGTTGATTTCATTGGTTCAATTTTGCAAGTCTTTTATTCCTTTCTTTTCACAAGAGTTCTTTATTCCTTCCTACAATATTAATGTTTGTTTCTAATCTAGGGACATTATTAATATCTGAGGTTTCACTAAAGATTTAATTGTGTTGTGATGAATACATAGTAAACCTTGTAATAACTTACAGATTTTTCCTTCAAGTGAAAAAATTTGAAGAAAGGATTGAATTTCATGATTAATTATTGAATGAACCCTCTAAGTTAAAACATAAAAGGGGCAGATCTAAATTACATGCACAACTATCTTAGGAAAACCCTAATCCACACAACTAGATGATTTCTATAATTATATAGAAGATTTTTATGTTTTAAAGAAAGATTTAATTTAACTCTTGAAAATGATTTCCTGTCTAGAATCTAAGTATGTTTGAAGAATATTTCATCTTGTGAGAATTTACTTTCAAAATTCCGTTTGATTCGCACTCTATTTCATTTAATGTGCTTTTTATTTTTTGGAAAGTAGTCTAGAAACCAAGTGCAAAAATATTGATTATCTGTTGTGTTGGGTCATACAATGAGTATAAGTTTACTCTTGATTACACTGTCGTTTTCCTTATTTTCATGCATTTGTGCCCTAATATAGTAAGAAGTTGATAAAACTTTGATGAGAAATGAATACAATTGCTTTTGATACGGTTCGACTAAGAAAAGCTAACTTTTGTTGTTTTTATGTAGAAATTGGCAAAGGGAATAGTTGCTATTCAAAAGATTGATAAACAAATGCTAAATAGAGGAAAATGAGGGCATCTTATGTAGACAAATCAAGGAATAAATAAGGAGGATCATCACAAGTTGGAATGTCGACTGATAATAACATTCAGTTGTGAATTCCTCAGGATCTCCTGATCCTGAGGAATCGCATTTACCTCTTTTACTTCTTGATTATAAAACGAAACTTCTCGCCCTTTTGAGGGTAGTAACTTTAATATACGAAGTCTAATCTTGAAGAATATAGCACGTTGTAATGACATTTGAATTCGATGATTAATACATGAATTGAATTGTTGTTCACTCATGATATTCTGAAGTAGTTAAGCAGTATTCGCTAGCAGCTTAGGCCCGATCACTGGTGGATTCCACTGTTGTTCCCTATGTTTTACTTTTCCTTTATCACAAGTTAATTTACTTTGCTTTACAGTTTTACAGATGGTTTACTTTCATTGGTGTGGAATTCGCATATGTATTTGATTGCTTCTTAATTCTATCAATCGATTTCATTTACTTATGTTGTGGATTGAATTAATCATCAAGAGAGAGCTATTTCTGGTTCATTAAAGGATAGAAGTGTTATTGATTGGATTGGATGCTTTATTCCTCTGCAGTAGTTTAGAATAAGCTAGGATAGCTCTGTTATTGCTATAGTGCACTCAGTTGATGCGATTGTAATTAGAATCCCTTGATTAAGATTGAGTCTTGGTTCTGATTAAGGTTGAGTTTTGATGCTTAAATAGATTATTTTCCCTGAAGTTAAAAGCTTGAGATTTATAATTTAATTTGTTTACTCTTGTATTGAATTTAATAAATTATCTCAAATCATTACTCTCCATAGATATAGCATTTGCACATATTCTGTACACTCTTGGAATAGAAAGATGAACCCAGGTTGATGATTAATGTGATGCAATTAGGAGTTTTTAAAGACACCTTATAACACCCAAAATTTTGGCGATGTTTCCGTGGAGAGTGTTTCCATTTGAGAGAAGAGTGATGTATGTTTGATAGTTGTTGCTGGGAAAGAATTGGGTATTAAAAATGGAAGGTAAGAACCTATGTACGAGTAACTAAATTGCTTGCTCCCTCGCTCGCTTTTCAGCAAAATTGGGTAGGATTTGAAAGAAGAAATGGAAATTTGATGTTTATTTGTAGTGAAAGAATTGGGTATTAAAAATGGAAGGTAAGAACCTACATACAAGTGAAGCGCTTTCTCCCTTGCGCGCCTTTCAACAAAAATTGCCTAGGAATTCAAGTAGAAATGAACGTTTTTATTTTTGTATGAATGACTAAGAAGAAAAGAGCAGAAAAAATATAATTCCTCCATCCAAATCCGAAGAATCCAAGGGACCGGTGACCCTTGGACAATAAACCTTCATTGAAGAAATCATAAGAAAAGCTAAGTCTAAGTCATCAGTATGACCCTGAATCGTTTCCACAAGAAATCCTACTGTAACCCTTCAAGTTGTAGGATCACCATCTATAGCTAACATTGATATTCACAGCAGAACTAAAGGGTCTAAACAGAGTTTTCAGAATAATGAAAATTTGCAGTTTAGCCCTTTACAATACAAGAATTCTTGCAACCTCCGTGAAGGAAGAGAAATGGGTAGTACTAAATTATCAGAACCCAAATATCCTCAAACAACGGTTGAACAGAGGACCCTCAATATTCTAGACGAAGGAAGTGTTGTTAAAATCATTTTACAAGTCTCTTCTAGCCCTCCTAGGAACAAATCTCCAGCTCTGGAAATCCCTGAAGAGTATTGGCATATTTTTTACCAGATGACCAATAATCAATGACAGCCTCAAACCTCTACATTACAATATCCTATTGTTGACACAACTATCAATGATGCCATGAAATCCATCTCATTACAAAATATTCCTACCTTTCATGGGCTAACTTCAAAGGATCATGATGCATTCCTTTTTGAATTCGATGTTTTATGTAGGGGTTATGATTACACTACTAACCCCCAGAAAATGAAGTTGTTTCTTTCTACTCTGAAGGGAGCAGCTCTACGTTGGTTTATGGGGCTTGGTGGAGGTACCATTAATGACTGGGAACAAATGAAAATAGCCTTTCTTAAAAAATACCAAGACTTTTGCCAAAGTAGAGAACTGAAGGATGAAATCTTTCAAATGGTAGCTAAGACTAACGAGACTCTTGAAGAATATGTAAAATGTTTTCAATATAATCTGCAAAGATCTCCTTATGCAAATATATCCCCTAAAGTTCTTAAAACCACAATGATTAAAGGTATGAAAGACCAATGGGTAGAAACATTAAACTTAATGGGAAAAGGGGATATTTATCAAGGTAGTTTTGACAATATTGTACAATTGTGTATCAGGTGTTCTAGAGGCAATACAAGGCTAAAACCAACCGGGCGCGATGTGATCACTAGAGATAATAGGACCTTAGAAGGAAGCATTACACGAGTTTAAATTGGTAATTTGCTCGAATATTTCAAGACTGATATCTTGGGGACCCTAACAACACAATTGGATATCTTGCAAGCCAAATAGAAATAGGCCAAAGCAAAACAAAACCTAGCTATTTTCTTTCCACGATGCAGGAAGAAACACCATCGTAGAGAATTTCCACTAGATATGATGCAAACATGCACCATTTGCACTAAGGATCATGCTACGGAAAGTTGTCCATCGCTTCTTGGGTTAAAAGAGGTCTTCAAGGAAGCCGATGAAGAAGTTGAGGAGGAAGAGGTCTTTAAGGAAGCCGAGGTTTGATGAACCAGTGCCATCAATGGCAAGCACGACTGACAAGTATTCGTACAAACCCTTCTTTGTTCTTTCCTTCCTCACAATATAATTCTTAGCAGTATCTAGGGACAACATGGATGGACCAGCCACCCTTCTATAAATGGCCACCTCAAGCCTTTTCTATCCCATCATGGCCCAATCAATCAAATTGGTCAAATTCGTCTTATCCTCCACCATTCTGGCATAGTAACCCTTATCCCTCGCGAAGGTCCCCTTCTACCTCACAAAATCAGAATTGGCAACCGAAGTCGGAATGATCATTAAACCATCCTACTATAATAGTCCCTCCATCTCAACCAACCTTACCAGCACCTTACACATTGTAGAAAAATCCTCAATCTAATATATGGCCACAACTCCCAGCCCAACCAAATCCAAATCCTAACAACAGACCCATGCAGTCAACACAAATTACTGAGAGTCTCGGCCCTAAAGTTGTGTTGAGAGAATGTAATGAACTTAACTTAATATCTGGATGCATAATTACCCTAGATGAGGATAAAAATCTGCAACCTAAAATCAAAGAGACATATCCGGATAAGCCTTCAACTGTAGATAGCCAACAAACAATGTAGGGAGAAGATACAATCAGGCACAAGGATCTCGAGCAAATCATAACTTCTTCTCCCCCATTCCCAGAAAGATTGATAATACCCCAACCAATTGAATATCTTAATTTTGATCTTCTTGGTGAACTTAATAATATCTGTATAAAAATACCCCTCATATAGGCTATTCAAGACATTTCAAGAAATGATAAAAATATTAAAGAATTATGTATAAATAAGTCTGTGAGGAAAACAAAAATAGCCCCAACTATCCATGTTGTCAGTACTTTGTCTGATTTATTACTAGGCAAAGAGATACCTGCAAAATATGAAGACTCGAGAAACCCCATTGTCACATTCCACATCAATGGCCGGTCTTTTCCTAATGCTTTAGTCCATTTAGGTGCAACCATTAACATTCTCACAACAACAACTTGCGAAATTCTTGGCATAACAGCTTTGGAACCAAAAACTACCTTGCTTGAACTTGCTAACTGCTCAGTCATTAAGCCAGAAGGAACATTACTGAATGTGATGATTTTTGTAGACACTTGGGAATATCCGCATATTTTTTGATTTTTAACCCTAGGAACCGGCTAGATGGACATCCCTTAATATTAGGAAGGCCTTGGCCAGCAACAAATGATGCTTATATTAGCTAGTAGATAGGAAGTATGACCATAACCTGAGGAAATGATGTAAATAATCTAGTCCTATACCCTCCTGCTCAGCCAAGCCTAACCATTGTAAAAACTTGGAAAAAACCCTGTAACATATTTAACAAAAAATATTTGTTCACCATTGACTATGGCAGATGCCCTTGAATTCAAAAACCAAATAGAAGACGATGTCATTAATACTTTTATCAATCACCCTGCTACAGTGTCTAATTTTAGATGTCACGTGATTAAAGCAATCCTTGACAATGATATTAAGAAGATTCCCTGATAGATATCAATGACCAACCAATACCAACAACGATTGTCTATAATAACAAGCCAATCTAAATCGGGGAAGGGAAGATCTTGAACATCAACAGTAATCTGAGTAGTGACCAGCAATAGAATCTTGTCAAATTCCTTAGGAAATACAAAGGGGCTTTTGCATGGGACTACCCAGACATGAAAGGGATTGACCCTCAATTATGCATGCACCACATCTACATTGAAAAGGATGCAAGACCCATTCGACAACGACAACATAGATTGAATCCTCATCTAAAGGATATTGTGAAAGAAGAACTTCAAAAATTATTAGATGTGAATTTTATTTATCCTATATCTGATAGTAAATGGGTTTCCCCATTAGTCATTGTCCCCAAAAAGAATGGAAAATGGCAGATATGTGTTGACTACAGAGAACTCAACAAAGAAAGACAAAAATACCATTTTCCCCTTCCATTTATTCATCAGGTCCTAGATACACTGGCAAGGAAGAAATTCTTCTCCTACTTAGATGGCTTCAGTGGCTACAACCAAATTTAGATTGCCCCTGAAGACCAAGATAAAACTACTTTTACCTGCCCGTGTGGAGCATTTCCCTATAGAGTATTTCCTTTTGGATTGTGCAACGCACCTTATACATTCCAAAGAGCCATACTCAATATTTTCGTAGACTTGATAAATGAAGGATTGGAGGTGTACATGGATGATTTTACACCCTACGGGGATGGCTTTGATTAGGCATTACAGACATTGGAGAATGTTCTAGAATGATGTATTGCAACTAGGCTATGCTTAAGTCATGAGAAATGTCATATGATGATGACAGAGGGCGTGATTCTGGGTCATAACATTTTAGTAGCTGGAATTCAAGTAGATGCAGCAAAGATATAGGTAATCCTCTTATTAGCTACTCCCTGCACTCAGACAGATGTAAATAGTTTTTTGGGATTTGCTAGATATTATCGTAGATTTATAAAGAATTTTTTGTAGATTGTTGCATCTTTATATTTCTTGACAAGGAATGTTGATTTTATATGTATTGATAAATGTGACATTGCCTTCATAGATCTTAAACGGTTAGTATCGACAACACCAGTATTACAAGGGTCGAACTAGGATATAAATTTCCATATTTCATCAGATGCATCAGATACAACTATTGGAGTTATTCTTGGCCAAGAAGAAGACAAGAAACCCTACGTTGTATATTACATCAGCAAAAACCTAACTCTTGCTGAGTTGAACTGTAGAGTCATAGAAAAAGAGTTTCTAGTTGTTGTTTATGCTATAAATAAATTTAGACACTATATAATTTGATATCATGTCTTTCTGTATACTGATCACTCTACTATTAAATATTTAGCCAAGAAACCTATCACAAATGGAAGAGTGACATGTTGGTTACTATGTTTGTAGGAGTTTGACATAACTATAAGGGATTGACCAGAAGGAGAACCTGTTGACAGACTTCCTCCCTTGAGTACCAAGAACAAACGATATAGTAGTGATGGAGGATCAATTCCCAGATGAACATTTGTTTTATGTGGCCATAAAAACACCATGGTGTGCAGATGTGGCAAATTACTTAACAGTGGGAAAATTTCCCAAACATATGATATCCAAAGAATGGAAATCGATTTTGCAGCGCAACACTCATTTCTCCTGGATTGGAGGATATATTTTCAACACAGGGGCTAACATTCACATTTGCAGGTGAATAAGGGAGGAAAAGATTTATGATATCCTAAAAGCTTGCCATGAAGGACCTTGCAGTGGACACTTGGCAAACCATAGATCTCGACATAAAATTCTACGAATGGGCTACTACTGGCCCACTATTTTTAAGGATGATAAGAAATTTGTTCATGCATGCGATAGTTGCCAAAGGATAGTCAACCTTGGGCAATTTGATGAAATGCCCCTACATCCACAGTTGGTGATAGAACCTTTTGAGCATTGGGCATTAGATTTCGTTGGGCCAGTCAAACCATCGTCAAACTAGAAATCGTATATATTATTCGCAATAGAATATGTAACTAAGTGGGTGGAAGGAGTAGTGTTACCAAGAGCAACAGAGAAAACTATTATTAGCTTTCTTTTCAAAAAAATTGTGCAGTATGGTTTACCCAAAGAAGTGATTACTATTGGGGGGCCACAATTCGTGGGTCACAAGGTTGTTGCTACACTGAGAAATCATCACATTACACATAGAATTACCTCTCTGTATCACACGAAGGCAAACAGGCAGGTAGAGAGCACCAACAAAGTTATTGAAGCTATTCTAACAAATACAGTCTCATCGCATAGACGAGACTGAACTGCTCGACTGCGAGAGGCCTTGTGGGCGTATCACACAAGTTGGAGAAACACTACCAGATACTCCCCATAACAGCTGGTATTTGGTAAGGAACCCATTTTCCCCATAGAATTTGAAATACAAACACTAAGGATAGCCCAGGAGATAGGACTAGACATAACTAAAGCCCAGGTGAACAAGTTACAGCAAATAAATGAATTAGATGAAATTCAACTATTGGCTCTACATCATACTACACTTATTCAACAATAAAGATCCAAATGGCATGATGCCCTTATTAAGTAAAAGAAATTTCATGAGGGCGACTGGGCGCTTCTATATGATTCTAGGTTGCAAGACTTCCCTGGAAAACTACAAACTATATGGCTAGGCCCTTATGAAATAAAGAAAGTACATGACAATGGCACCCTTACGTTGGCCACCATTGATGGGTCTAGTTCTTCTTTTAAAGCAAATGGGCATTGGGTACGCCTCTACCAAAAACCACTTACAAGAGAATCTTTTTACCAGTAGATACGTGAGAACCCCACCATGCAAGTTTTAACTGAAGAGGGCAATCCCTCGGCAACTTCGTGATGATAAAAGTCATTTCTTCATTGTAAAATATGTAAATATGATTTCTAATTTGATTTGATTTACTTTCTTTTTCTTTTTTTTCTTTTTCTGTTGTTCAAACTTTTGAACAACATTTTTTTGCGTATTTTTGCTATTCAAACTTTTGAACAGCTGCTATTCAAATTTTTGAACAACACTTTTTTGCATAATTTTGTTGTTCAAACTTTTGAACAGCACTTGTTCAAACTTTTGAACAACACTCTTTTTTGCGTGTCTTTGCTATTCGAAATTTTAAATAGCTATTGTTCAAACTTTTGAACAACACTTTTTTTGCATATTTTTGTTGTTCAAAATTTCGAACACTTATTAGTCAAACTATTGAACAACACTTTTTTGCGTGTTTAGTTGTTGTTCAAAATTTTTAACATCGCTTTTTTTCATGTTTAGATGTTGTTCAAAATTTTGAACAACACTTTTTTGCATGTTTAGCTACTGTTCAAACTTTTGAACAACACTTTTTTGCATGTTTTTGTTGTTCAAACCTTTGAATAGCTTTTATTCAAACATTTGAACAACATCTTTTTTGTGTGTTTTTACTATTCAAACTTTTGAACAGCTATTGTTCAAACTTCTGAACAGCTGTTGTTCAAACTTTTGAACAACACTTTTCTTTCATGTTCTGTTGTTCAAACTTTTGAAAATCACTTTTCTTCCATGTTTTGCTGTTCAAACTTTTGAACAACACCTTTTTTGCATATTTTTGTTGTTCAAACTTTTGAACAACACTCTTTTTTGCGTGTCTTTGTTGTTCAAACTTTTGAGGAACACTTTCTTTTCTGTTCAAACTTTTGAATAATACTTTTTCGTGTATTTTTGTTGTTCAAACTTTTGAACAACACCTTTTTTTGCCTGTGTTTGTTTTTCAAAATTTTGAACAACACTTTTCTTCCATGTTTTGTTGTTCAAACTTTTGAACATAACGTTTTTTGTATTTGGCACTACTGTTCAAACTTTTGAACAACACTTTTTCTTGCGATTATTTTGCTGTTCAATTTATTGAACAACACTTCTTTTCCTTTTGTGTGATTTCTCTTAGCTTATCTCAGCCCCATTTTGTTTTCCTTTCATGGCATGAAGTACACTATTTTCATGAGGGAAAGAAGTATGGATCCTATTGAAGGGAGTTAATACTATTGATGTTAGTATCTTTAACATGACAACCTCTTGATGATAGATTCTTTTCAAGAAAAGGGACAAAGTTATTTATATGCTACTCTACTGCATTCTTTTTGTCGTACCTGATACTGATGGATCACCTTGAAATGTTGTGCTGGTTCTACTTGTCCTGATTATAAACTTCTCTGTCTATAATAAATAAGACTATGGGTATATTTTTTTCTATTGACATATTCAACATTTTCTGCCATCCCTGCTCTTAAGGAGAATTGAGCCTCCCTCTATTTATCATAAAAATATGTAATAATAGCAAAATTTTGTTTGTATATGGAGGATAGGGGGTCTCATTAAGAGTCATCCTACCATGTTCATAAGGTTGTAGCAAAGTGGCATTCCCACTATGGCCACCACACCAAGGTTATGATCGATTGGACAACTAGAATATCCTTCGAATAGGAGGCCTCATCATGAGCCAGCCATATCACTTTTCCTACATCCTAGTGAATGGTAGTGGGGTCATCTAGTTACCATGCCAGCACACTGATCCCTTTTGTAGAACAACAATCGAATTTTCGACTTATAAATTGAGGATCCTAGCTCATAAGGGTTAAAAAGAAAGCCTGCCAAGGCTATGGATGCCTACTGGTATTGGAAGCTCTACTTATGGTATTGAAGTGATATCTTAACATCAATAATCATTATAATACCCTCTTTTTATTCTTTCTTCTTTAGATAAATTATTTCCTTAATTTTTTAGAACGTTTATGCATGAGATAATGTTTTTTTTATCAATCGTATCATTCCCAACTAAGATACTATCAACAGAGCATCCTTTTGGCAATTGCTACCTTTTTCACATTGCCTATCATCAACCCAAAGAGTCTTATATTTTAGTCATAACTACCTTTATACACTCCACTCTCATTATAACCATACCTCTTGTTGTCTTGTCATTGATATGCGTACTTTGTCTCATTTACTATCATAACCTTCATCCTCTTGCCTTGCTATTAGAACATCACATCCATGTCTATTCGGTTGTAGCCAACCTCTGATTTGAAGGAGGGGGAGGACTCCCATTACACCCTTGCATGCACTATATTTATTTTATTGGATTTCATATGTTGCTATAGTATCCCATGATTAAATGGCATGTGGCAATATGATAGTCCCCGAATTAATAATATTAATTATCATGGAAATGTCACTTAACATCATGAAACTGAGCCATTACATATGCTTGCTATTCTATCTCACCATTGTTGTTCTTTGTTGCATGTTTCTTGATATTGTTTTTCTCTACTACGTTTTTCTAGCCTGTTAATATTTTGAAATTGTAGGAAGAATTTAAGCATTATGGGTGGAAAATTAGTGCATTGAGAATCTTTAGTATTGGAAATTTCAGATAGAGCCAGGAATATCCTATCGTGCACAAGATGGATGTCATACTTCACGAGGCTTCAGGCACCTAACAGTGAAGTTGCTATTGAATTCTTACAACATTTACAAAATGGGAAGTCCATGGTGAAAGGAAGAAGACTCACAAGATCAGAAGTTGTGATAGCTAAAGTATCTGGGTTACCAGCTGAAGGAACTATATGGCCTAAAAAGCATGTAATGTTGCAAGATGCGGTGGATATTTTCAGATATGCAGGTGAGGAATTAACCAGAAAATGCAACGGCATTCAACCATCTTCTCTGGGAGAACCATGGCATGACTTGGCAAGTGTTGTCCAAAGGTAAATTACCTATGATGGATAATGAGATGTGGTAAGACCATGACAACTCAACCTCTTAGCTATTTTAAAACAAAATCTCATTGTTAATCTGCCATGTTTCTTGAATTCATTACTGCATGATACCACTGATAGAATAAGATGAGTTAGGCACCATGAAACTGTAGTTAGCCACCATGGTTTGATTAGACTAATTGTTAGCCATAATCATGTTCAACAAAACATAACTTGGGATGGTCTCATAGCACCTCTAGAGATTAGTCAAGACCCTGTAATCCAAAACTCTGCAATCCTGGAAATTATCCACCAAAGCCCGGTTCCGAAGAAGAAAATGATTTCTCATTCAAAAATTGAACCCCATAAGTGGAGGCAGTCTGCAAGGTTAAAACTAGCCTAGAGGATGTCTGTATATCCTCAGGATAGCACTGAATTATCAGTCAAGCCATCCATACCAATTAGTGTACAGGACTCTAAGTCAGAACGAGAGGAACAATGCAATTCTTAGCTATAACCAGAAGAAAAGGATAATTTAGAGCCCGAGCCCAAGGAAGAGTGCAATTTTGAACCTGAATAGGGGGTAGAATGCCATTATGAGTCAGAACCTGAAGAAGAAGCTAATTCATAACAATAACCCGACGAAGATCATAAGTTGGACTCAGAAAAAGAGGGAGCACAACATTTTGATGATGAGCTAGGCAATGGAGCAAGACCTCCTCAAACACCACCTATGAACCCCCAAGATGACCTTTTGCAAGATTTTGAGGAAGCGATGGCACAGGTCGTAGAAAATTTGAATGCATACATGCAACCTGGAGGATCACTCAATCCTAACCTTATGGAAGCTCAATTGTTAGGAGATTATGGTTATATAGAATTCTGCCTTCTCTAGAAGCTGCAGACCAGGAAGAGGGAGAAAGCACAAAAATTATTGATGAATCCAATAACCAGTCGGGCAACACAGTTATATCAGAGCACACCCATGACGAGCACCAAGAACCCTTAGATATAGAGGGTATTGAAAAACCCATTCTTACAAATAAGGCACCTCAGAAAAAGCAGGTAGCTAAAACAAAAATAAAGAAGTTGAGGAGGAAATACCAAAAGCTCTAGAAGATAGTTAGAAGGCTACATCCAAAATTGAACGAAACTGCAAACAGAGAAGCCTAGAGAACTATTCCTAAGGTAGTCACTATGAGCACACAAATAGAAAGATGTGAGGGCAAGGTGACTGAAACCTAGACAGAGCCTATTTTTACTCAAACAGTAGCGACCCAAACAAACTTGCATGTAGACTTAATGGATATAGTTGTTCAGATGGAGGGTTGGTCCTCCCACAATAAAAGAACTCAAGCAGAGGGTTGGTCCCCCCATAATAAAATAACTTAGACCGAAAGCATACCCTCTCATAGCACAAGCACCGAAACTAAAGAAAAGTTCAAAGACACCCCTTCAAGTAGTGATCCTATTCTTTGGAAGTTACAGGAGGAAATGGCACAAGCCCAACTTGCTTTAAAGAAATATAGGATTGAGACAGTTTCATTGCAGAATTATGAGGAGTTAAAAAAGTAATTTAGACAGTTGACTATAACAAAGGATGAAACTTTTGAAAGGTTTAGACAGGAGGAAGAAAGGTTGAAGAAGGTAAAGGCTAAGCTGGACAAGGTCATGGATCGGATTGACACCATTTGCTCGCTATATTTCGATGTCTTATCTTGCAGGTCTCCTGCTACGAACTATGCCCTGTTTCTATTGGAAAGATACTTATTATTGAATATTAAAGCCATAAAGGCCGACAAACCAATAGAATTAAAAAAAACTGACGAATTTATGAGTTGTAAAGAACATGGGGTAAAAGTTCAACAACTTCTTTGTGAATTTTATTTACATAATTTTGTATTAGAAGAAGAGGTAGATAAGAATCCTAGCACTTTTGTTGGGGATGTTTAGTTTCAAGCTTTTATTTCCTTCATAGTTAATCAACTTAAGTGGTTTAAGGCCTATAACTCTTTCCAGAGAAAAGAACATGAAATAAATGTATGGGTAAGAAGTGAGCCTACTCACCCTTTGCAACTGCTTATTAAATACAAAAGGCTTATGACACAGGAGGGCGTAATTAAGACTTTGGGACGTATACATAAGGAAATCATGCAAACAAGAAGGGAATGCTTCCTTCATTTAGGAAAGGTACTTGATTGCATCTAAGATGAGATGGATAATATCAACTAATAGTGTCAAGAAAAGAGAGCCACTTAACTACAGGAACTTCAAAGTTGTTGTAGGCTGTTTGGCCGCATACAACAATATTATCCTAAGAGAAGGACCATATTGGTTGGGATGTCGATACAGGAGCCTATTATTTGGTACCCTCCTGAAGGATATCATTCTGACTATGAGTTTCCTGAAGGATAGGAAGAAACAACCTTTTCCTGTTTGATACAACAACACGGTTTTAGGTCTGATAAAGAAATAGGTTTTCCAACTTACTCTTTAACTGCACTACATAGGAACTACTTGTTTTTCGTTACGACATGAAACTAGGTCACCAGGGGAGTATGTTGGGCCATACAATGGGTATAAGTTTACTCCTAATTACACTCTCTTTTTGCTTCTTTTTATGCATTTATGCCCTGATATAGGAAGAAGTTGATAAAACTTCAATGAGAAATGAACAAAATTGATTTTGATATGGTTCGACTAAGAAAAGCTAACTTTCGTTGTTTTTATGCAAAAATTGGCAAAGGGAATAACTATTGTTCAAAATATTGAACAAAAAATGCTAAATAGAGGAAAATCAATGCGTCTTATGCAGACGAATCAAGGAATAAATCAAGAGGATCATCGCAAGTTGGAATGTTGACTGATAATAGCATTTCATTGTGAATTCCTCAGGATCACCTGATCTTGAGGAACCACATTTATCTCTTTTAATTCTTGATTATGAAATGGAACTTCTCACCCTTTTGACGGTAGTAATTTTAATATAGGAACTGTAATCTTGAAGAAGATAGCTTGTTGTAATGACATTTGAATTCAATGATTAATACATGAATTGAGTTGTTGTTCATTCATGATATTCTAAAGTAGTTAAGTAGTATTCGCTAGCAGCTTGGGCCCAGTCACTGGTGGATTCCACTATTGTTCCCTGTGTTTTACTTTTCCTTTATCACAAGTTTATTTACTCTACTTTACAATGTTATAGATGGTTTACTTTCACTAGTGTGGAATTTGTGTATATATTTCATTACTTCTTAATTCTTTCAATCAATTTCATTTACTTATGTTGAGGATTGAATAAATAATTAGGAAAGAGTTATTTCGGGTTCACTAAAAGATAGAAGTGTTATTGATTGGATTGGATGCTTTATTCCTCCGCAGTAGCTTAGAATCAGCTAGGAGATCTCTGTTATTGCTATAGTGCACTCAATTGATGCGATTGTAATTAGAATCTCTTGATTAAGATTGAGTCTTGGTTCTGATTAAGGTTGAGTTTTGATGCTTAGATAGATTATTTTCCCTAAAGTTACAAGCTTGAGATTTATAATTTAATCTATTTACTCTTGCATTGAATTTAATAAATTATCTCAAATTATTACTCTCCATAGATATATCATTTGCACATATTGTGTACACTCTTGGAATAGAAAGATGTACCGAGGTTGATGATTAATGTGAGACAATTAGGTGTTTCTAAAGACACCTTATAGCACCCAACATGGTGTAGGAACCTCAGATCCATTATACGAGTATAGTATTCTAGCCTAGGAATTTAGAACTCCTACATGAAGGTCAGAACTTCAGTACAAGTACAAAACATCCTTTTGGTATCTAAAGCTCATTCCAGTGCAGGCACAACATTCTGGTACAAGAACATTGTTGTAGTACAAGAATAATAGTTTAGTGCAGGCAATAATATCTTCAAAGAAGATAGATACAATGAATAACTTATTTATCGCATTGTCTCATTGAAGGCAAATATAAAGGGTTGTTTCATTGGTTAATATTATTCACAATGAATTAGGAATCCATTCCAATTTCTACAAAATTAATTTTCATTTATTCCATCACCAGACATTCTTTGAGTATAAATTTCCACTTGATCATCATTCCTTTCAATTCTGTAAATTTGTGGTTTAACAAGTACGAATAAAATTAGATAAGGTTCATATCATTTCTTGGCATTTCCTATGGTACACCTTGAAGTGTACGAAACCCTGGGTTGATGAATTAAGTGTTGAAAGGAGCTTTCTTTATTGTAATTCCTACACCTAATATTTTGGCGTCGTTTTAGAGGAGGTGCTTCTAAAGAATGGTAAGAACTTTCTTGTTTTCTTTCCTTTGCAGTAGGGGTAAGTATACTTTTATATTTTCTGTTTCGTTGTGCCAATTTATTTATTCATTTGCAACATTTGATTTAAGATTTTTTTTTGTAAATTTAAATTTTTTCTCATTTTTGTATTTTTTATTTTAAGATGAATGCCTAAAAGGGGTAGGCCCAATAAGGGTCAAGGGAAAACTAATAAATGTGAAACATTTTCTCATATTGGACCTTATTTTGCATGTAGAAAGTCCAAACAGACACAAACTCATCACACAGGATCCATCAACTTGTATTCTAGAAACAAAAGGCCAAGTGTGACACAACCCAAGAGGGGAAAGAAGGAAACTAGTGGCGCTCCAGACACCAATTTGAACCATAGTCAACCTTCTCACTTTAACTGGAGTCGTTCAATCAAGGGAACACAAATGGTAGAGCAAGAGTATCATGCTGAGAGGATTGGTGAGAATCAGGTAATTTATGAACAATCAATCTTTGGATTTCCAATAGTGGATCTTGAAACAATTACTCAAATGAAGAACATCCCACCATCGTCTCTCCCTCATTTCTATGGTAAGGCATGCAAAGATCCTAATTCTTTTCCTTTTGAGTTTGACATCCTATGTAGAAGCTATGATTACTCTTCAGATTCCTAGAAATTAAAGTTATTCCCTACCACTCTCAAGGACTCAGCCTTGTGTTGGTTCATGGGACTCAGAGGGAGAACTCAACTTCTTAGGACCAAATGAAGAGGGTGTTTTGACTAAATACCAAGAATATTGTAAAACTAGAGAAATGCAAGACACGATCTTGACCATTGTGCAAGATGATGATGAGGCAAAGTTCCTCCAGAGGGAAAAACACAATTTGTCATAACTACTATCAGGAACTTGTTCTTATGTGGACTTACTGAAGATTATAGGAATAATTTGAATTTATTAGAACAAGGGAATATTGATCAGAAATCTTTTGACCAAATATTTTACTTGTCCAGGAAATTTCAACGAATCAATCTAGATCCAATAGAGGAAATTGAAATAAAAATAGTAAACTTGCATCTACGGATGTTCTAATTATTTGTGTGGAGAACAAAATGGACAATATGAAAATGGACATAATGAATAATGTTAGCAAGAAAATAGGCTCCTTTAAAATCCATCAGAAATTGGTAGATAAATAAGTGTCTTCGTCTATTTTTTGTGCTAAATGTAGGAAAAAACATCTTTTAAGATAGTTTCATGTTGATTTAAAATGTGTGATTTGTGCAGAGAACCATCCCACTGAGAAATTCCCGTCCATACGTGGATTGAAAGTTGTATTTACGGGGGAGCATTCTGAACCTAAACCATTACATGATATGGGAGCACGAAGAAACTGGCCTCAGGTAGGTGCAAGTATGGTTCCTAAACCTCCACATTTTTTGGGTCATAATGCACATCCATATTCCTATTAAAACACTCGACACTCTCAACCTTGGCAGTATGGGAGCAACTATCAATACGGACAGCCCCCTCAATCCTCATAACAAGGATGGAGAGGATCAAACCATTCACATGACTCTTATCCTACAGAAATGTCTTCATATCCTCCTACATATGCACCTCACCATATGTCATAGCCATCCTTTCCTCCCTTACCTCAACAAAGTCAACCGATGCCACCATTACCTTTACCACAACCTTTTCGACCACCCCAACTGCCTACTCAACTGGTAAAGAATCCTAATAATAAGGCAGTGCAATTGTTCCATTATGTTAAATTCCTTGCTTCTCATATTCATCAAACCTTGTCGGTTGGGATACATGAGATTCAATTGAGATTGGGAAGGGTAATTGAACTAGAAAAACAAAAACAACCCATGGTGATCATTGAGGAGAAAAACAAGGAGGAAACTCTTGATCATTCAAAGAAAAATGACACCATTCAGCCCATTCCCACACCATCAGAGTTACCATCTTATTCAAACCGACCTCCCTACTCAGAGAGGCTAGTTATGGAAAGGAGTGACCCTGAGTCCAGTCTAGGTTCTGAGATGAGGAATCTTTGCATAAGGGTACCTTTACCTCAGGCTACTAGAGATATTCCCATCTCCACAAATATCATTAGGGAACTCTGTCTCAAAAATCCAAGAAGGAAGAGAGCAGAACCTGAGACCATTTAATTTGTTGGCTAAGAAATCAAGTTAATGCTAGGATGCGCACAAATGGAAAGGTATATCAATCCTAGAAACCCAATTGTCTTTGTTCAAATAGGTGGTATCCTTGTCCCCAATGTGTTAATATACCTAGGTGCGATCATCAATGTCATAAATAGGTAAACCATGGATCGACTTCAGTTGGTCCATATTCATCCTACCGCTAATTTGCTTGAACTTGAAAATATATCAAAAATCAAGTGAGAAGGTGTACTGGATGATGTGGTTGTCTCCATAGACTCTTGGGAAAACCCTACAAACCTTAGTGTCCTTTAGACAAAAAATCTTGTCGATAGACATGTCTTGATTATGGGGCGACCATGGCTTGGAACCATCGATTCTTACATTGGATTCCGCTCTAGAGATACTTATATTTCACATGGAGACTCTAGGATGAAATTCACCTTATACCTGCCTCCTAGATCTATTAAGGAGCTCAAGGACACCTAGTGGTCATATTATGACAGCAGTGATGAGGAGACTCAACCTGTTTCTTTGATTCACCATTATACAGAGTCTATCGAGAAGGGTGAATTACAAGATTTCTTGAATAATTTGGACATAATGCCCAATTTTGACATGTTTTGTCAAATCTTTAGTCATGATTTTCAAGAAAATTTTGATTATCAACCCTCCTCATCACTAGTCTTAGTAGCACCTTCCTGCACTCATGAGCCTGAGACTACTCTTGTTGAAATTAGTCCAGGGAAATATCTACATATTAGTTCAGACATGTACTCATCTCAACGAGAGAAGATTTTTGATTTGTTGCATGATCACCTTAATGTCTTTGCATGGAGCTATCAGGACATCAAAGGCATACCTCCTGAAACCTGTACTCACCATAATTATATTCAGGAGGGAGCCCAACCTGTTCATCAACCCCAAAGGCACATGAAACTTGCACTAAGAGACGTTGTTAAAGAAGAATTACCAAAACTCTTAGATGCTAACTTTATACATCTTATATTTGATAGACATTGGGTCTCCTTATTGCTAATAGTCCTGAAAAGGGATGGGAGATGGCACATCTACATTGATTATCGATAACTTAATAAAGCCACTCTCAAGGATTACTTTCCCCTTCCTTTTATTGTTTAGGTGTGTTGACGATGTTGGACCTGCCAACATGTCAAGGCGATCTTCCTGGAAGGAAGTCCCAATTAGACCTCAGATTATTTGGCATAGGAGTCCCAGGAGTGCGTCGTAAGGTAATGCCTTGACTGCGATGCCGCACAAAGGCAAGTAAGGTAACTCTGTCAATACAAAGGGTGTGACTGATGCAGTGAGTCAAGGAATGAGTATGAGAGGTTCCAACACTTCAAAGGGAGAGGAAGGTGAATGTGGGTTTCGAGTTCAAAAGGATCAATCCCAACTCTTCTAGGAGTAAATAACACAAAAGACATGCATAAATTCTGGTAGAGGAGTCAACACACATGGAGAAGTCCCAACATACAGGGTAAGATAACACGGACAACACTCACAGATTAGACCAAGATGAGTTTGACGATGGATATAATAACATTTAGAGAAAATTTTGTTTGGTGTCTGGCAGAATAGTTGACATGGACGTTGACAACATTAACAACATATGCAACACGTTAACAATAAGATTCATATAATTGCACATGAATCAGTTCATACACAAGTACGTAAGTTAAACAACATATATCATTAAGGCAACCGGAGTAGTCTAACTACAATAACAACATATGCATGAAAATGTACTGCCTTTTATTATTTTTTTTTCTGAATAAAGGCTATTTCTATTAAAAAAGAGAAAAATATTTATAGAGAGGTTAAAACCTCAGAGGACGCTGAAGCAATCCAGCAACTTGAGACCTTGAGAGACATATACCCCTATAGGAACACTCCCAGGGTGGAGAAAACTCATGAACATGTTTTTCGGGTCCCTTACAGACAATAGCACAAATTGAAGTGGAGACCCCCATTACAAAAAACAGTCCAAAACTATGGCTTTACGAATAGCCCTGATAAACCGATACCCATATACAAAATTGGAACAAAAACAATGGCTTTCTGAGCCATGACCTGATGCATAATAGAGAACTATAAAGGCTGATAGTGAAATCCAGCCAGGACACGACACATGACTGATTAACATGAACTGGAAACGCATAGCAAAATGAGAGAAAGAGAGGACGGGAAAAAGCCAGCATAATACGCGATACCAAGGCAATCATACATGATGCGGAGAGTCTGGAGCGTCCTTATCCATCTGGTGAGGATAGCTCATCCACATGTCGGCTGCATTGTCCCCATCTCCCACGTTGCCGCCACCTGGAGAAGTGACCAAAATCCGAATGCCACCAGAGGGATGCGCTGGCTCGGTCGAAGGGGAATTTTGCTGAGCAGAATCACCTGGCGACATTCCCGCTTCCTGCATATCATTTCCTTTGTAAACCGTTTTAGCCAAGTCTTCCTAAAACTCAATGTCATTTTTGGATTGCAATGGAGAGGTTTGGACTGAGCTATTGGGCTTATCTTCCTCCTCAGCCAAAATAACCGTGATGCTGGCTGAGATACTTGGCCTGTTAAGCCGACTATGAAATTTGAATCGGGTCATCTGAAAGGAATTGTGCGGAATGGGATGGCCATGAACAGAGGTCGGGGAAACCGTAGTTAGCGGAGTGATGTTCTGGGGGGGATACTGCATGCTACCACGCCTACCACTGATGCCTCGACGACGAGGAACACCATGACGATGCACCATCATCAATAAGCTATGGACGTTGGAGAAGGGATTTAAGCAAAACCAAATATGGGTGAACCAGGTGAGAAGCAGGCCCTAGACAGACCTTCCAGCTATCAGAGTAGAGCAGGGATGTGGAGGAGAAGGCAGACGGGTATGGAGAGACCCGATGAATATGAATACCCAAACCAAAACCTACACCATGTTTAAAACACCCTGTGCCGGGTCTCGAATAGGGTGCGCATTCATTATCAAATGCAAGACAGTCATGTACCTGCATCTAACGACATTCATATCGTTTGCACTGAGGTCGTGGGAGCCATGCTCCACTCGCCAGGTGTGAAGCCAGCTGCCAACGGAGAATTAACTCGCCATAAATGCACCTCGAGAGTACCCGCAACCGGGGTACTGCCTTTTATTATATAAAGAACTGTAAGTAACAATTATACAATACACCATGTAAACCTGCTAGCCCTATCAGTAAAACATTAGAGCCACATCCGCCTACTCCTCCAAAGAAATGTACTAGCTCCATGTAGTGGAGAAGCCAAGGCGCACTACAATTCCGTCCAAGCCTTCTTCAAGATATACTTAGTAGAAGCTTGGCTGACCAAAAGCTTGTACAATGAGTTATGAGGGACTATTTATAGCAAAGGGTGGGGTGACCCTTGAAATTCCCCTTTGTGATGGTTCAACTACGCTCATGACTTTTTACCTATTCTATGATTGTTACATCATACTGTTGACATGCAAATTACACTTGACATGACTCCACATTACAATGTACATGTACTCATGTGAACCATCATGGCTTGAGAAAACCTTGCAAGATATCACTGACACTCAGTCTGCTATGCGGAGACCAATTTTTTGTCATGCTTCTGATGGTGAAACTGGTAAGTTGATGCCAATCTTGGTCGTCTGTGATGGTGTGCATGCACCTCAAGGTGAAATCTTGCTGAAGAAAACTCTTGCCTCCATTTCAACCAATGCATTGGTTCAAACCCTTCATCCATATCATCTGCTAACATGCACATGGTCTTCTTAGGTACGGTTGAATTAGAAACACACTGATGCATAGTGTATGTGTTGATCTTTGAGTGTGTGTTGGTGGTCATAAACATGAACTTGCCGAACTG
This sequence comes from Pinus taeda, assembly GCA_000404065.3. Lineage (NCBI taxonomy): Eukaryota > Viridiplantae > Streptophyta > Pinopsida > Pinales > Pinaceae > Pinus > Pinus taeda. The sequence continues at coordinate 61,808 of APFE031046308.1, forward strand.
CATTTTCAGCCCAAGTTGGACTTGCTTCTTGTCTTTGCTGTGTGTTGAATGCGTGTGCTCAACAACATGCATGTTGGTAGATCCTTTGCATTCAATCAACAACATTCCTCACATGTTTTCTCTATGTTAGCTGCTGGGATGGATCCTTAACTTGTGTTGACGGAGTTTCATCTGTGAGTGCATGTTGCACCCACTATTTTTCATGTTCCTATTGCAACTCATTGTTCTATCTATGTAGCTTCATGTTCTTCCTGAGTTGCTGCTTCGAAACATGCAACTCCTTCTTTATTCCATCTTCTACCTTCACACAATATTCATGTTGTGTCATCACTTCATAGCCAGAGTCTCCAAATTTGCTTTCATTATCAGTGGATCTGCTTGATCTTGCATCTTTGCTCCACCTCTATGTTGTCAACAACCTTCCTCTTGCATTCGCTATCTTCAACTCTGGTTCATGATGTTTCTCACTGTTTTGATACATCTTGATGTCCTCGTCCATGAATAACTTGATGTCTTCATGAGTACGTAAGCCCATGGACACTTGATCAACTGCGTCCTCAATCGTGCTCTGAACGATGTCTTCGTCTCTTCTCTCTTGGAGACCATTGTACATGTACTACTGAGAGACAAATGAAGACTTGTGATGCCTAGAGACAAGGAAACGCTCATAGAAAGCAATCTGTCAGTCAAAAACCAAAATGAACATGAAAACTAACTTGTACCATACCTAAGTGAATGATCATGAAGATTATGCAATTTCGGCTAGGAGGTCAGGAAACCAACTACTAAGAATACAGAAGGCATAGTCTACGCTACTCGGATACTACTGGCACCTAGAACTGTGTAGTGCATAGTCCATTCAGGTAGCTGGATGTTGGGATAGCACAATGAGAAACCCCCGTTGGGAAGAAGTGCTGGCTCAGGGGAATATTTGCGCAAATTTTTAAGCCACGGGGCCACTGACCTCCAAAAATGCGTAATTAAGTCTAGGAGGCTAGTGTTGGGCTAGATTGTTCAAACTTGGAGATGAAGGTGACTCTTTCTTCTCCATATTGCGGAATGCAGCCTTGTTGAAGGCAGAGACTAGGCCAAGGTTGGCCCGACTTGCCGACGGGAAACTAAAAGCAAGTAAGTCGACGAAATGCATGGTACCACTAAGTGATACCAGAGGTGATAAGTGGTGCATGAAAAACATGAATGGAGGATTGAGCAAACAGATCAAAATGCATGTCAGTGAGGTCATTCACCAGTTGGGAAAACATCTGTGGAAAATAGTTTCATGCAGGCAACAACAGTGAGGTAGCAACGAAAACTAAAATAGACATAAGATGAGATAGCTTACATGCAAATGACAACATGCATTCAAATAAGTCAATCAAACAACACTCACACAAGCGAATACTCAAAAAGCGACAGAAATGCATCACAAGGCATGGGAAGCGAGCTTACCCCAAAACTGTTGAGCTAAATGTGCTGAGTACTCCTAGATGTGATGTGGGATGTCACAACTACAAGGTTGACATGAGGTATGAGCTTTGTATTGTCTGGTTGATGAGTTTTGATAACATCGAGGTTATGACACACATGCCACAAATCTAGGGGAAGTGACACTTGGAGGGAGGTTTCACAATTACTCCTTGCATGTAACCTTGAACTGCTAAACATAGATCCCTGAAACAAGGGATGCCTTTGCATGCTACCCTGGGAGAAGAAACCTATGCATGCAAGTCTATTTTTCTTAGCCCCAGAGGGAACCTCTCAACTCGGCTACATATGCAAGCAATTACTCGACTACTAGAGAAAAGTGCACATTTATGACTGTAAGCTAGGCTGACTACTGAAGCGGTTTTCATAATTTCTGGGCCCAGCAGGTGACTGCTACCCAGATTTGTGCAAACCTTGGGCTGGACTACTTGTTGATGGGAGATATTGTGCAATTCCTACTGGGAGGGTTGGCTCGTAGGATTATGCAATCTTGGAGCCTAGCAGGTTGTCATAAGGAATTGCACAAATTTCACTAGGAAGCTACTCAGCCTATAGCTAGACCAAGTCCGAGTGAGTAACCTATGAAGGTAAAAGATCAAACCGTGATCAATAGGCTGGCTTTGAGCAAGAAATACATTGAAGCTTGAGGACTTGATGAAGTAAGGCAAGCTTCTGTGAAGGTTGGTAGGGAGGCTCAAAAACAAGATAAGAAAACATTTTTGAGGGTGGTTGTAGCCGCGACAACACTTAGCGACACATTGGTTGAAATCCAACTCTTTCCATAGACCTTTTTTGTGAAAACTGAGTCTAACACCTCCAGAAGCATTGTTCAGTTATCAGCTCATCTTCACTTCACACTAGCTTGATGTAAGATGTAGCATCTGCGAGACTCTTGGTTGATTGTCACACACTCTAATCCAAGTCAACACAGTTGTTTCGATTGGGATTGGGGGGTATATAGGTATGTAAGAAATATAGTCATCAAAGTCTTAGTTTCATCTCTAGTGCTGCTCCACTGCCAGCAGGCCTGGACAGTACCCCAGTGGAGTCACATAGGAACACAATCATGTCTCTTCTGCCAACAAGCTTGGTCAGTTGTTATGAAACCAGCTCACAAAGAGATAGAAAAGATAGATGAATGCCTTAGAATTTAGAATCTTCAAGGGGGAAACCTCCTTTACATTACACAAATGATTGATTCTTTGATGATTCAAATGAAAAAACCTCCTTTCTATATATAGGAGTCTAAGGAGTCACAATATAACCCAACTAACCTAACAATAATAATATAAAGGCACAAAAATAACAATAGAGGGATTCTATGCGGCACAGTAATAATAATATGGGGACAATAGGGGCACAACAATATTAATAAGGGATACAAATACAATATTAATGGGGTAATCACTAGTATTATAATGACCTAACATGCCCATCTCCTTCAAAAAAGTGTTGTCGTCAATGCTTGAGTAGTTCTGGATTCCTCTATATAAAATTCTCATCCTCCCATGTGGAATCTTTAGTGGATAAGTTCTTCCACTTGATGAGATACTCCGAAATTGATCAATTTCATAGCTATTAAGTTCTTTTTTCTGTGACTGCTTCTGGTTCCAATATAATTTTTCCTTCCTCATCAAGTTCTGGCAATATTGTTTGAGTTGGGAGCTTGTCACCTATAACCTTCTTTAAACATGAAACATGTAAAATTAGGTGCACTCGAGAAGCTGTAGGAAGCTCCAATTTGTATGCCATAGTACCAATGCTTTGCAACACCTTGTATGGACCATAATACTTTGGTGATAATCTATTATCCTTCTTAGCTTTCTTGAGGGACATTTGTTTATATGGTTGTAACCGTAGGAATACCCAATCACCTACATCAAAACTTCTTTCGCTACGATGTTGATCCGCTTGTTTCATTCTATTCTGCGCCAACATGAGGTTATCCTTTAAGAGTTGGAAGACTTGTTGCTGATGCTCGATGTGATGTTCCACTTTCTCTTAAATATGATGTGATGGATGGTGGCTGATATACATAAAGTTCCTACATGGGGTCATTTTTGTTGCTGTATGGAAGGAAATGTTATACCACCATTCAGCCAGAGGCAACCATTTGACCCATTGTGTCTATTTATCAGATACAAAGCAACAAAGATATCCTTCCAAACATTTGTTTACTATCTCAGTTTTCCGATAAGATGAGCTATGAGCTAACTTTGTACCGAGACAAGAAAATAATTCAATTCAAAAATTTCCAGTGAAAATGGGATCTCTGTCACTTACAATAATCTTTGGGTTTCCATGTAGCTTTTGAATTATTTCCATAGATGCAATAGAAATTGTACTAGCTTTAAATGGATGTGATAACACAGAAAAGTGTGCATACTTGGTAAGTATGTCAACTACCACCATGATGACACTCATTCCCTAAAACATGGGTAAACATGTGATAAAATCCATTGAAACCTCCTCCCAACATTGGCTTGGAATGGATAAAGGTTGTAATAGATCTAGGGTCTTAATTGTTTCAACTTTATTTTTTTGGAAAACCTAACATTCTATCACAATCTTCTGAATATCCAATTTAAGGCCATCCCAAAAAAATTCCTTCTTAACCCTGTGGTAAGTTTTTAAAAATCCTGAGTGCCCTCCTAAGGGAGAAGTGTGCAATTCCATAAGAATATTTTGTTTGATTTGGGAATTCTTAGAGGGGTATAAGTGATCTTTGTACCATAACAAATCATTTTGTGAGCTAAATGTATCAGATGCACTGGAATCTTGTTGTAACTTTCTAATAATTTCCCACACTTCATCATTCTTGCATTCCTCCCTTGCTTCATTTATCCAATATGGTTGGATAATAGAAATGGCACACAACAATGCTTCCACATCCTCATCCTTTCATGATAGTGCATCTACCACCATATTTTGCTACCCTTTTTTGTAGATGATTTCAAAGTCAAAACCAAACATCTTTGTGACCCACTTTTGTTGCTCTTCAGAGGATAATCTTTGTTCTAAAAATTATTTAAGGTTATCATGATATGTTTTTACCTTATAGTGTCTTCCCATTAAGTAGGGTTGCCATTTCGTAGGTGCATGTAGTATTGCCAACATTTCCTTCTCATAAATAGCTTTGTGTAAAAACTTTCCCTTGATTAGACGACTTTCAAAAGAAATGGGTCTTTCATCTTACATTAAAACAGCACCAACTCCATTTCTTGAAGCATCACATTTCACAATAAAGGTTTTTGTGAAGTCCGGTGTAGCTAAGACCGGTGCTTGGCACATTGCCTCTTTAAGATGTTTGAAGGCCTCTGTTGCTTCTGGAGTCCATGAAAATGCATGTTTCTTCAATAATGTTGTTGGAGGTGCTGCTATTCTCCCATAATTCTTAACAAACTTGCGATAATACCCTGTCAACCCGAGAAATCCTCGCAGATGCTTTATGGATGTGGGGATTCTCAATTCCTTAATGG
>APFE031046321.1:0-16871 GCA_000404065.3 Pinus taeda
CTTTTATTTGTTTTTTCTACTCCCTCCTTAATTTTTGTTATTGCGCGTATGTCATAAACATGTTAGTGGTTTCTAAATTATTTTATTTTGTTGTTACATTTCAGGTATAGGTAGAAGTTGAGGCTAACCCATCCATCTAGGCGATCCTACTGGTTGGATGAAGAAAAAAAACAATGACTGGTAAGTACAGTATTAAAATAAATTTCCATCCTTAAAATTTTCTTTGGTCCTGACTTACCTTCTCCCTTTATTTCGTCTAGGTCGGCTACCCCAAATCTCTGGAGCTCAGTCCAGTTCAGTGGTCTTGTTCAAAATTTATTATTTGCCAGTGTTATTGGGGTTATTCTTATGATATGTATAAGGGTCAATCTGAGCATTAATTCACTAAAATGTTGGGTTGCATACTTTCATTTCCAGTCTATAATTATTAATTGTAATTTGGGTCTCCTTCCACTATACGCTTTATTTTTTTGTGCACTTCAATTCTCTAAGTCCCCTAGATACAGGGTCCACATTTTTGGTGGCTGGAGCACAATAACACCCATGTAATATGTTTTATATTTTAATTCTTCATAACAATTAATGAGAGACTATTTTAATTTCTCCCATTTGAATCTCTTATGATTCATAGTTTGAACTTGATGTATTCTGTGTGAAAAATGGGTTCACCATAATGACCCTTATCAGGGCAACTTTGCTATTTTTTCTAATATGAATCAATTTATATTCCAACCTCAATTTGTTTATCTCAGAATTGTTTTGTTCTTGTTGTATAATCTTACTGATACGTTAGATTATTATGCTAGGCTAATTGTATGTCTTTTGTGGTTCACCAATATAATTCTGTTCTATATATTTATATTTCCACCGGTTACGTTTATGAAAGTGAAAGAAATAAATTAAGTAATGTTTTAGTTGATTATTTTCTCATTCAGCAATTCGCTCTTATATTAATATGAAAGGATAAAAGTTGACTCCTTCTCAACTTTAATATTTATCTAAAGGTCAGGTTGTATGGTTTTCATATTGCCTGGGTACCACCCAGCATGTTTGTTTACTTTTAACCATTTTTTTTGAACCCTATAGCTTGGGTTCCACTCATTCACCAAGAACCTAAAATTCTGATGGTGCCATAATAATTTGTCCCCAAAGAAAAATATGGCCCATTTCTCATGCTTATTTTATTTGTAGTTTCCCGCACCTACTCCCCAAATTACTCCTTATTGTAGCTCTTTATTTTCTTCTCAGTATCACGTCATATGTTTAATTGCTGAAAATTTTGTGTCTACAGATAACATTGTACACAATGTGTGTTTCTAAGATGATATTGTCCATAGTAGCATATGTGTGAAGTTAATACTCTACAAATGAATTTAGTCCTACAAACACAAAAAAAAATTGAAAACATGCACGTGGCATCATCTCTGTCCCATTGTTTTAACTCCTTTACAAGTTCAATTAGGTATTATAATTTTACTCACTATTACACTAAATTTTAAGATAACCACAATGAAATTAGTTTGAATATAATTTTAATCTTTTATTTAACTAATTCCATGCTGAAAATATTCCTAGCTTTATAAATTAATATAACAGCCAGTATGCCTAGCTTTATCATCTGCACACATTCATTTGCACCATAAAATAATATAACAGGCAATATTCCTAGCCTTATCATATGCACATATTCATTTGTAACATAAAATCATATAACATAAAATCTAAACGTGATGTTCCAAGAAAGACACTTGGGAATCTTGCACCTTTTTCCACCCAACCTTGAACTAAAATCCTCTAGTTCACCCCCAAGCTCAGATGTACTTGCTAGGGAATCAACGACCTCTATTGATCCATTCAATAGGTATTTTATACATTTCTTCCGTGATCGATTTTTCCTTGAGTGGTGTCCCACTTTTGTGGTCCTCAACGTCCACTTGCCTAGGTTTTTCCTTAAAATCTCGATCTTCTCTCCCACGACGCTTTATTCTTATCCAAGGTTAACATCTTTCCCTAGCTAAGTGATTTAATGGTTTTTCTCATATTCATTAAATCTTATCTAGAATATTTATCATGGAAGAGTTATCTCAATCTCATTTACTAATGAGATTTTTGTTTTTCTTTCTTTGGCAAGAATCTCATATTCAAGTGTCTCATTGCCAATTACTTTCAATCCAATTATTTATTTATTAATAAAATTGTTTGTTTACATAATCATTCCAATGTACTTCATGGTTTTCCTTCCATTCACACTAACATAACTCAATTTGAACAAAGAAAACAACATTACAACAACAAAGGAGTATTACAAAATGCTAGAGAATCTATCCCATAAAAAATTCTTGTTATTCTAAACACCTTCATAAAGTTGGTGCTATTGAACTATCTAAGTTTGTGACTAGTAGCTTACTAGACATTTATATTTCCATTTTGTATCTATTATATACTTCTATTGATTCATATATTTTAAAGTGACTTAGTTTGTAAAGATGTTCAAATGTGAATGAATAAATTTAAACCAGTTTTAAAGTGTTGCAATCAACCATAAAGGACATTAATGAAGTCGAAATCAAAATAAATATAAAATATTGGGAAGAGAAGGGAAATGAGAAATGACAACCATGTGATAACATTGGACTTTGTGTAGCATGGACCACGTCTTGATTCTTTCCTCCAAGGGGCCCCTTTTATTAATCAAATGCTAAGCATTAACACACTTTTTTACATCACATGGTATTCTATTTAGTATAAGAAGCCTACAAAAATGTTGCTAAGGTAATGTTTCTCAACAACACCTTATCTACAAATTTCACACCCTATCTACAAATTTCACCCAAATTACAAATAGAGCCTTCAAAAACTATGAAAAAAATAGATTTCTCTGCAATAAGGAAGTAGTTTAAAAATACCACTCAAAGCCTCTTTCAGTTCCTACAAATTCAAGCTCCAGAAACACTTTCTTTACAAAATAATAATACATGCTTAAAATATTTGTAACAAGGATCGGCTCTATCAATATTTCTAAAACTGAATGCCCTGGTTTGCTAGAATGAAAACTTTACTTTAGGGGCTCGACGGACCCAGGGTTGAACCTACAGTTTGTCGGTCATATCTACATTAGGAGTACGGAAAGGTTTTAATTACGCCGTAAGGCGTTTCCATTTGAAATGAACTCTCCTAAATGTCTCTCTGTCTTAATATTAACCGTCAGATCTGTTGTTAGACGATTGAACAATTGTCTACCGTCCAAAAATCCAAAAACCTATTTTATTAATTAAAACCAGCGCAACCGTCCGTCTACCTAGAGTTCCTATTCGTCTCTGAATTCTCAGGCATCATCTTTGTCTCTGTTTTCTTCAATGGTGTCAGCCCATGGGAGAAGCTCTGGCTCCAGCGTTAAGACCTTTCTCCAGTGGCTAAACCTAGCCCTGATAATAGGATCCTGCGCTTCAATTGTTGTCATAATTCTCCTCAGGAGGAGCCCGACCCCCTGGGCCTGGGCCTTCATCGCGACCTCGGCGATCTCTGTTCTCTCCGGGGTGACCGGCCTCTCCTCTCACATCAACAGGCCATGCTTTGCCCTGCATGTATTTTTCCTTTTCCTCTCTATGGCCGGGCAGGGTTTGGGATGCATGTATTTTTCCTTTTCCTCTCTGTGGCCGGGCAGGGTCTGGGATTCCTGATGCTTTCTTTTAAGGTGATATTACAATTTTTTGTTGCTTAAATTACATCTTTGAATGCATAAATATATGGATGGCACCATGTAGATTCACCATCCTAGAACCCATAAAATGAAACAACTGCTGTGAAATCCAGACCTATTTGGAAACTTGAATTCGGTGAGTACTCAATCCATTCCTAGTGGACAGCAGATGAAGAATGCGGCTGCAAGACAGTTGAATTGAAGGAGCCTTTACCACGCGGCCATACGGACATCTCTTCGCGGCGCTGGGTCCGATCACTGGAGTACCTAATCAAGGATGGTATATGCGAGGTGCTGACAACCAGTTGTCAAATGATGATCCATGGACATATACAGCTCAAATATCTGCTGGTTCAGTTCCCAATTCAAGAACAGTTGTTCCGTGGCGCCGTCCACAAAGCCTACGCATGCAAGTTGCTGGGGCAAATTCTGGTCTTGCAAAGGAATCCGTGTCTTCTTTGAGGCCTGGACAAAGCAATCATTTTTCTCGGCTGTCTGGGTCTCTTGCTCCTCCGCTGGATATGGTTCCCAATCCTGCAGCAGGGTTGCAAGGTCCTCATTACTTAAGATCATTGGTGGAACACTGTGATCAGAATACTAGACCTATTATACGAAGCATTTTAGATGTTTCCTTTGAAAGACTCCAAACTCTACAGAATGATGATGGTGGGCATAATAGAATCACGCCTGAGGTTTGTCACTTTTGTCCAAACTTTGAGTTTATCTTCATTTCTTCATTCATATTTTCTTTTCATGTACGCATGCTTTACGGTTATGAGGCTCAAAACTCTAAGCTAAATAACTTTAGCTGGGTGCATGCTTATACATGTGATAACTGAGGATGATGGGCATGATAGAAAAATGCCCAAGGTTTGTTATTTCTTTCCAAACTTTACTCTTCTTTTCTTCGTTCACAGCTTTTCATGTAAACCATCTTTACAGTTAAGAGGCTCAAAACTTTAAGCGAAATAACTTAAGCTGGCTGTATGCTTATACATATTTTGACTGATAAAAGAAATTGGCATTTTATTCCTATCAGCAGGGTCATATTTGCGGAGCAGATGCACAATGTATAGCTGATTTATCTCTTATTTCAAGTTTTTTTCAGATATACATTTTATTTTTATAGGCAAAACAAATTGAGGGGCTAAAATATCATAATATAGCCCATAGACATGGTCTTCACCGGACATTTCTGGAGTGAAAAAAAATTGAAAAGAGTTCTCACTAGCGGTATTCTACAACAGGCCTTTCACATTATGCCCATCTAAATTGCCCATCCCTGAGTCAGATATGCCTAAACTCTCTGCATTTTAGAGTTATTTCTATGACATAAATACCTCTCTATTTTGTCAACTGACAGTGCTGTTAGACATAGTTGTTTATTGTTATCATATGGCATTTTAGAGATGATAAGTTTAAACGTTCTATTTTGGACTATTTTGTCAACCATTTTTGGAATCCAGCTATATAATTGTTGGTGATATCACAATTTTTTGTTGCTTAAATTACATCTTTGAATGCATAAATATATTCAACACCCTAAAAACTCCTTGAACACTCAAATTGCAAAGACTCAACAAATTTGTCCATCTTGGAATTATTTCTATGACATAAATATTTCTCTATTTTGTCAACTGACAGTGTTGTTACACATAGTTGTTTATTGTTATCATATGAATTTCAGAAAAGAGTCTAAATTACTTTTTGGAATAAATAAATGGATTCAGCTACATGAAAAATCTCTGGAACATTCAAATTGCACAGGTTCAACAACTGAAATCTACAATTCCAACAATTTTCTGAATAGATTTCCGCCAAAATCTAACTGGAATTATTCCAGTGAAAGTTCTAAAATTAGAACATTTAGACCACACTTTTAGGAAAGTTGAGATACATAAACTTGACCACCTTATAGAAATAATATTATGGTTAATATGGAGATCAAAAATCTCATTATGATTTGCTGGCTTTTGTACAGGCTTATCTTCAGAAAATAACTGAAGAAGAGGCCAGGAAATATTTTCATCAGCTTATAGATGCTGTATATTATTGTCATGGTAGAAATGTATACCACAGAGATCTCAATTTCTTATGGTCCACAATTTCTTATGGTGCATCTGCAGTCTTGTTGATTGCATTGAACTTGCAGTTGAGGAAACTATAGGAGATGAGGAGGAAGAAAACCAATTGAGAAAGCTCTTGCACTGCAAGAAATATGATAAGGATTGGCTTCATCCAAAGCTTTTCGAGTGGCAATTTGGAAAACAATATCTTGTTTGTGAGGAGATCAAGAGTTTTTCCGGTCTCTGGGAACAAGATATGAAGGCATTGCAGGGAGCCATGAAGAGCAAGATCATGAGTGCAGAATTAGACAAAAAGGAATATCGAATTGCAGAGTTTCTGTGCAGGAAATTGGAGCTGAAGGACCAACATGAAATTTACCAGGCAAAATTCCCTTCCTGCCTGTTCATAGATTCCTACAAAGACCTGCATGTGAAGAGAGGAATTGGAAGTGGAAGCTTTGGTGAAGTCAAAGAGATTATCTGGATGGGAGAGAATTTTGCAATGAGGCATATGTTTACCAATGTGGAAATATTTCTTCATGAGGTCTCTGCAATGTCTAAGCTTTTGCACCCAAATCTTTTGCAGCCATTAAGCTCGTTTGTAGATAAAGACAGAAGTGAGTGTTGTCTGGTGACAGAATTGATGCATAAGGATCTTTGTAGCTTCATCAACGAGAATTCTTCTCCTCGCAAGAGAATCCCATTTTCACTTCCAAGGGCAATAGATATTATGCTTCAAATAGCCAGAGGAGTGGAGCATTTGCATGCCCATGGTATCATTCACGGGGCCTTAAAATCATCAAATGTACTAGTCAAGGTAGGACCAATTGAAGGCCAAATCCATCTGAAAATTTCAGACTTCGGACTCATTAAATCAAATCTATTGAGTTCAAAATAATCATCTAGTCCAGGAGATACCCCTTCCTGTTGGTGGCGCGCACCAGAAGTTTAGAGCATTAGGCCTGAAGATGAAGCAGGGGCCAGGGTTTACCCTACCAAATATACAGATAAAGCAGATGTCTACAGTTTTGGCATGGTCTGCTATGAGATTTTGACAGGGAAGATACCAAACATGATGAAAAAACAATAAGCCAATCATTAAAAAACAATAAGCCAATCATTAAATCACTTGTATAGTGCTTTATATTTACCATACATACAATGCCTAGCTCAACAACCTAAATGTGCATTAAACACCTTACGTAGAGCAATATGTGTTAGTGTCCATTTTCCATGCACCCAATGCACATTCGGATTCGGGGTAACCCCAAGATATAATGCATCTTTGCATCAATCACCCAGTTTCCATTTTCAATCCACTCAATCCATAATGCACCCGTATTTACACAGGCATTCAGAGTTTCTGAATCATACTATCCAACCCAGTGTAGATTGCACCTCCCTCTGTTAGTGGAAGAACAGTTTTAATTCTCCTCTATTTTGAGGATATTCCATGGTTGTTTTTTGGTGTATTTTAACATTAGTATTTGTGGTGTAGGATGGTGCGCAGCGGGTGCCGATCATTACGAGCCATTGATTGCATGTGCAGCCCCAGTAGCCTCACAAGATAATGCTGCAATTGTTTTGTGATCAATGAATGTTGAGAGTGAGATTTCAGTTTTGCAGGAAGAGAATGAGCATCCAAAAGATTGTTGGGTGTTATTATTGTTGTTGGCAAGGTTATTTACAGGAAAGATTTTGTTTGTATCGAAGAAAATCCCATTTATTCATTTGCTAATGTGGAGAGTTTTTGTCATCCTTCCTTTCTTCTTCGTTTTTCATTGATCACTGCCTTGTGAGACCCTGTCCATCTAAAGCAGATTTTCTCATTTTTTCAACAATTCTTTTGATAGCATCCACATTGTTATACTCCTCTGGGATTGAAAATAGCAGAGGTTTTATTTTGTGGAATCTTTCCAGGTGTGTTTAGTCCCAAAATTATGGGATGGCCTATTCGCCTGAGCACATCAAAGAAGTTATGCATGGAGCACTTTTTCTTTTTTCATGGGGGCTCATAATGGAGGGAGGTGTTAGTTTAACAGAATGAAAATTGTTATTGTACATTTCTTTTAGTGGGTTTTGTGATCAATGAATGTTGAGAGTGAGATTTAGATAAGCATATGTTATAATCTATTTCTTTCCTGATAAAGATTATAATTTATAATGATGCCCAGCCTCAATTTTTTTTCCATGTGATGGACATACACGTCACAGATCTCATCAAATCAGGATGTAAAAACATTTCAGCTCTCCATGTAATTATTTCAATGACATCAATCCAACTAACGGGGCACTCACAATAAGGCCATATTAACATGTCAATTAAGAAGTGCTGCTACAACAGAAAAATTACCTGTGCCTTTCATGAATAGGAAAACGGGAGGACTAGACACCTGGCCCCTTGGACTATGCGGAAGAAAAAACAAACAGTTTTCCTCTCCTACCATGGCATCAGATCCATGAGCCTGAAGCTGTTACAAGTAAAGAGAGGCAACAAAAATAGCATGTTCAATCTCCTCCAAGTTAAGTGCCTTAAGGAAATCAGAGTGCACACAAGATGAAGTAGAAATTGTTGCACATACCACAAATATTTCTCTTTCGAACTCTGAGGCCTGACTCTCAATGGCAATATCATCTCCAAACGCAGCAGCACGGGCAGAGACTGTGAAATTGCAGTGGACGTGCAAATAAACATAGCAAAAACTAATTCCAGGTAACCATTCAAAATATTCTGCCAAGAATTTAATTATGACTCAGCCTCCATATGGCAAGAAACCCAGCTAATACCACAATTTAAATCCCATAATCCAGTCTTGAAGCACAGAGCATAAAAGTAAAGGGAAAAAGAAATTCCATAATCCAGTCTTGAAGTACAGAGTATGAAATGAAAATTTCATAAAAAGCATGAATCCATCTTACCTTTTCGGCCCTAATTTCCACATATGATCATCATGGATTGAGTACTCACCGAATTCAAGTTGCCAAATAGGTCTGGATTTCCCAGCAGTTGTTTCATTTTATGGGTTCTAGGATGGTGAATCCACATGGTGCCATCCATATATTTATGCATTCAAAGATGTAATTTAAGCAACAAAAAATTGTAATATCACCCTAGAAGAAAGCATCAGGAATCCCAGCCCCTGCCCGACCACAGAGGTAAAGATATCAGCAATCACCCAACTGCCTTATTTTGCTAGGCATGAACGATGACTTACTGAGAAGAGGAAGAACAATCTCTCTAGTACTATCATAGTTTATTGGAAAAAAAGTATGGAGATCCTATTGTATTCCTATTTGAGCTTGAGGTGTTGTGTTGAGGATACGACTGTGAAAGATGAACAAAAGTGAACTCAAAATCCCCTCCGTATTGGTTGGACCTACGATGAAGTGGTTTAGTACATTGACAGGAAATTTGTTAAGTCATGGACACAAATGACATAAACATCCTTGGTAAAATACAAAGAATATAATGGAATGTTGGTCTTGAAAGAAGAAATTGTAAGGCCAAGACAACAATAATATGAAACTTAGGAGACATATCAATGGATTTCCTGGATAATAATGAATGCAAGTTGCATTCATAATTTCTCGGTAATATATTAACAAACGTTGGCCATTTGTATGTGTATCAGGCCTATTCTAAAGGTGGAAAGAAGGATAAAGAGGCAACAATAAGGAGCGTTTATGGTTTAGAATGGCCTGAGCCATTGGTAACATTTGCCTTGTCCATTGGAGGGTCCCTTCGAATAAATTTCCATTCACAATGTTCAAAGCAACACTTCATTTTCAGATACTGCTAGTTCTAATCAAATAAACACATACCAAAGATCCACCCTCGTCTTCCAAAGGTTGGGGAGTTGAAAGTTTTGTTAGAAGTGTACATGCCAGATTCAACATTTAGAGAAGTCTATAAGAGGATTTTGAGAGAAGAATTTTGAGAGAGATCTCAAGGTATGCAGTTTGACTTTCAATATTTATGAAAATTGCTCTTTGTATGTGAACCCAATGAGAGCTTATGTAATTTTAGTTTATAATGCTCTGTGCTAAGATAAGATTTAATGTTAAATTGGTTTCGAATTTGGTGAGCAGCCTCAAAACCTACTCCTGGATGGGAAAGCCAATCTGAAGGTGTCTGATTTTGGACTGAGTATCTTGCACCAGGTATCGTATTTGCATAATGCTTTTGTACCGACCATGAGTTCTTAAAGGTTTAACGTTTCAAAATCACCGTCACCTATTTAAACTACCAGAAACCCTGTTCACCCACCTAAACTACCTGTAACTAAAAAAACAGAGAATAGTATGCTTATCACATGGGGCAAAAGAGCGACCAGTTGATATGCAACTCAAAACTTCAATTCAGATTTAGATAGAAAAATTCGGTCCAGGCATAAATACCTCTCTATTTTGTCAACTGACAGTGCTGTTAGACATAGTTATTTATTGTTGTCATATGGCATTTTAGAGATGATAAGTTTAAACGTTCTATCTTGGACTATTTTGTCAACCGTTTTTGGAATCCAGCTATATAATTGTTGGTGATATCACAATTTTTTGTTGCTTAAATTACATCTTTGAATGCATAAATATATGGATGGCACCATGTGGATGCACCATCCTAGAACCCATAAAATGAAACAACTGTTGGGAAATCCAGACCTATTTGGCAACTTGAATTCGGTGAGTACTCAATCCATGATGATCATATGTGGAAATTAGGGCCGAAAAGGTAAGATGGATTCATGGCTTTTTATCAAATTTTCATTTCATACTCTGTACTTCAAGACTGGATTATGGCATTTCTTTTTCCCTTTACTTTTATGCTCTGTGCTTCAAGACTGGATTATGGGATTTCAGTTGTGGTATTAGCCGGGTTTCTTGCCATATGCATGGTGAGTCATAATTAAATTCTTGGCAGAATATTTTGAATGGTTACCTGGAATTAGTTTTTGCTATGTTTATTTGCAGGTCCACTGCAATTTCACAGTCTCTACCATTGTTGATTTCCATTATGCTGTGTACATTCCTCTGCCCACCAGTTTACATCTTGAATGGGCTCTCAAGTCTTCCCAGAAAAAGAAACACATCCTTCTTGAGAAGCCCCTTGCCTTGTCTGTACAGGATCTGGACATCATCATTGAGGCCTGCAACACAAATGGTGTTCAACTTATGGATGGCACCATATCAAGATTATGGAATTTCTTTTTCCCTTTACTTTTATGCTCTCTGTTCTCATCTGAGTGTGCGAAGAGAGAGTGTTTTGGTTTTGTTGATTATGATGCTAAGATGGCAAGAGATTCATCCATGATATTATTTTGGTTGGTGGGAATTCTCAAATCACAACAATTGTTGCAGGGCTTCTTTAAGGGGAATGATCTCTACAAAAGAATTAAAATTGATGAGGTTGTTGCTTACGGAGTTGCAATGCAAGATGTCACTCTAAGTGGAGGAGGCAATGGATGTACAAGACCTGTTACTTCTTGATGTTGCTGCTCTTTCGCTTGGTCACAATACAACCGGAAGTGTTATGAACGTTTTTATTCCCAGAAACACAACCATTCCTTCAAAGAATAAATAGGTCTTTCCTACATACTCAATTGACAAGCTTGGTGTTCTCATCTGAGTGTATGAAGAGAGAGTGTTTTGGTTTTTTTGATTATCCTACTGCCACAAACTCAAGGAAGAAACACGGTATTATTTCCCAAATATTTTTGTTGACTGTCTGACGTATGACCTTGACATAACTAAGGTTCCCATATCTTTAATTTCCAGATGCACATCATATGTGGTGGGCTTCAAGCTAGAATTCATGGAGGTATGCCTATAACAGGGCAACATGTAGCCGGTGAAGTAACCTATATAGGATTTCACAGTAATAGTACGATGCTACTGTTTCCATCCCCAAAATTTTTAACACCTCCTTGGGCAACATAGTGGAAACACGGGAGGAAATGCCTCAGATGAAGAAAATGCCTCAGATATGCCAATTTTTTACTTACCTAGCTAAATTTTAAACTTCAATTTTTCAATATGATATTTCTATTTTAGCATTTTAGTTTACTGTAGCCTTATCGAAAACGAAAGAAACTGTAAATATAGCAAATCTCATCCTATTCCTCAACAACAACATATCCATAAAACTTGCCAACCCTTGACAAAGAGCAAAGCCCAAGGTGGGAATTTTCAAAGTACAACAGTGGTTGCAAGACTTCTTTAATGAGAATCAGATCTGCAAAAGCATTAACCCCAATGAGGCAGTTGCCTACGAAGCTGCATAGCAATGTAGGCCAATTTTACTTTCAGTTTTGGGTAGCAAAACATAAAAAAGAGTAATGAAGATTATTCAGTTCGCAGTCTAAGATAGACTGCATTAACCACCAACTTATACGGGTATTTGTGCATGGATTTCAGATTTGAGAATGAAGTCACTCCTGATTGGAACGTGACCTATGCTCAGCAAGATCATATATGTCGAAAATTATGTGTGAATGGATTGAACCATTGAATTAGATTTTGGTCTTGATAAACTGCTTGGCATGAGCATCAAAATGTTGTTGTTGAGGAGGTCTTCTTCATCCACTGCTCAGACAACCACATATATTGATTCATTATATGGAGGCATGGGCTTTTATTCAGCAATAATTAAAGCTAGGTCTGAAGAGCTGAAAACAAATCTATTTGCAAAGTGCATGGAGCCTATAGAAAAGTGTTTGACATGCTAAGATGGTAAGAGATTCATCCATGATAATGATATTGTTTTGGTTAGTGGGAATTCTCGAATCACAACAGTTGTTGCAGGACTTCTTTGATGGGAATGAGCTCTGCAAAAGCATTAACAATGATTAGGTTGCTTACGGAGTTGCATTGCAAGTTTCCATTCTAAGAGGAGGCAATGGGTGTTTCTTGTTCAATTCTTTTGAAGTAAATTTGTTTCAATAGTTTAGTTATTTTGAGAGCTAATCCTTGAAATAATTGAAGAAACCACAAAAGAGAAACTCTAAACATACATGTTTCCTATCATGTTGGAAACTCTATACATAAAGTAACTAACATTTATATGGAACAACTTGCTCTTTTTTGTCCTTCTCAAATTCTTCAAGGATCTCTTAAAGTACATAATTGTTTTATAAGCTTCCTAAGAACCTTAATATCTTCCTGGGTTGGAAAACTAAAATGGTATTTTATTATTAAACAATGTCATTCTATGTAGGGTTGAAATTTGATATACTACCTCACAAGTTAAGAATTTTTTATGAGAAGTTCTAATTAAATACTCATTTCATCTAATGTTCAAATTTTAATTCTTTAGTTGATCTCTTAATTTACACAATTGTTCCTTCTCAAATTCTTTAGTCATCCTTTTCAAATTCTTCAATAATCCTTTATTGTATACAACTATTTCATCAAGCTTTCTAAAGCTTTAGTATATTCCTAGAATACAAAACTAAAATGATATCTTGTTCTTTAACAATTCATTTTATGCATGGTTGAGAGAAAAATGCATATTATGCTAATTGAGGAATTTTTTTCGCTTGTCGAACTTATAGTATTGAATTTAACACACTAACACTTTACAACAATGAACTAACAATATTCATGATGAAAATAACAATATGGAAGATTTATCTGCATAATGAAGAAGGCAATATGGGAGATTCCAATCACGTTCCAAAGCATTTTTTAAAATGTGGATGTGACAAAAGGTTCTTGTGGAAGGTGTTGTTTGTATATGAGAAATTTCTTGATCATTGTGTATAATCCTAATGTTGATAGATATGTCTACTAAGTGGTTCTAGTTAATGGGGCATTGATTTGAGCATTCAATATATTTTTATTCTTTATCGAAGTATTCTTTTGTTGTATTTGTGTTCTTCAATTTATGCCTTACGGCGTTTCCTTTGCAACATCTGATGCAAATGCTAGTATATAAATATTTTGTTATAATTGTAACCATCATCATCCCAATTACAACAAACATAATATGTCCATTTAAAACATAGCCGCATGGTGTTAGTTTAAACTGTTGTCGGCGTGTTAGTTTAATCATAGTTCTGATCATTGCAACTGATGGCATGTTTGTTGTTAAATAAAATATTGTGATATGTTGTCTATCTTAGCTTGTAATATTACATAACCAACTGACTATATCACAAATATTTAGATCATGTGTTGTCTTCGGTGTGACCCATACATAAGTCGGAATTTGTTTATTCGTTCCAAGGAATGGAACAGGCAAATATAATTATTATTGTCGATTCCATTGTAACAACCGTTAACCATGTGGCATTTTTTTTTGGGAAGGTTGTGGGGTAGTCAAACTTGCATACCTCCCCCTTTGGACCTTTTTGCATAACCAAAACTTTAAATATAACATTTACGTAGATCATTACAGCGGCCTCCCATGGCCTAACGGCTAAGCCATTGACTAGCCTCCTTTGAGATTGAGGGTTCTAGCCTCTAACAAATATTTAAACTTTTGTGTTTTTTGAGGTGCCATATGGCACTTTCTGATTGGACTACATCACAACCTCTTATTGGACTACCTTGCACACTGATAGTGCTTAGTGAGTTGCCTAATCACCTATTACGTGTTGCCACATCAATGTCAAGTCAATGCCTAGTCAGCTTCCTAATCACTTGCACACATGTTTCCATGTCATTATCAACTCAACACTGAGTCTGTTGTATGATCACTACCATGTGTTACCACGTCACTGTCAACTCAGCACCCAATCTGTTGTATGATCACTACCATGTGTTGTTATCATGTCACGTGTCCACACTTATGCTTGCCCCTATTAGTGATACTGCCACCTATCCTACCACATGAGCTATGAACTACCATGTGTCCTTTCAAGGTCATACCATGTTAGCTTCCATACAATTCCATGTGGCACTTCCTAGTGTTGCCACATGGCAGCTTTGTCAACTTTTTCCTGTTTCACTCAAATTCGGTGTATGATCACTACCATGTGTTACCCCATCATTGTCAAATCAGCACCCAATCTGTTGTACGATCACTACCATGTGTTGCTATCATGCCACGTGTCCACACCTATGCTTGCCACCTATCAGTGATACTATCACCTATCCTACCACATGAGCTCTGAACTACCATGTGTCCTTTCGAGGTCATGCCATGTTAGCTTCCATACAATGCCATGTGGCACTTCTTATTGTTGCCATGTGGTAACTTTGTCAACTTTTTCCTATTTCATGCAAATTTTAGAAGGCAATAAATTTCACATATGAAGTTCATTTGACATGATTCAAGTTTTTGAGAAATGTTTCGACGTAAATCACACGATATTTCTTTTGCGTTTGAAACCAACCAGTGTGGTTCATTGTCAGGATGATGAACCACACTGGTTGGTTCGAAACGCGTCGACAAAAGAAATATCGTGTGATTTACACCGAAAAATTTCTCAAAAATTGATATGGATCACAGAAGCCTCAATTCAACTAATGATTCAAGTTGTTTTGAAGTCTATCATCAATCTCTTCTTCATGAAGGCGTTTCTATCAAGTTTTGGGAACTTTGAATTTTTTTGAGGATTTTTGAAATTCTACTAGATCGTCTCTTTATAGTGATTGTATTTCTTAAATCATAATATTTTTATTTATAAAAAATTGGGAAATATACATAAATAAAAAAATAAAAAAAAAAAAAAAAATAAAAAATAAAAAATAAAAATAAAAAAATAAAAAAAAAAGAATTAAACTAAAGAGAGAAAATTTGTCCAAACTTTATGGATTTTATTATATCTTTTGGCATCATAATTTTTTGTTATTTAAAATTTATTTTTAAATGCATGAATAAATTTAATCGAGAAAAACCCTTAAAATACTAAAATTTTTGTTATTTAAAATGTGTTTAAAAAAAACATTAAAATACTCTAAGTATCTTTACTAAAACAAGTGTAATATGCCATGTTGTTGCTTAATACCTTCCTCTTATGCAAAAAGTAATTGATAGCAAAAATTATTGTAAAAAAAAAAAAAAAAAAAAAAAAAAAAAAAAAAAAAAAAAAAAAAAAAAAATCACCCGATAAAAAAAATTGTTTATATTTATGCGATTTAGTATATGTTTCTAGGTAAATTATTATTAAGCAAAAAATTATTTTATCTGCTAATAAATGGAAGAAAACAATCTTTTTATAAAACTATTTTTAAGAAACAATGAAATGTTAGCAATAAAAAGTTAAACTATAAGTATAAAAAAAAGAATTAATCCAAAGTTTAAAAAAATTATACTATAAATATTAGTAAAAATAAAGATGAAAAGGGTCGTCTTGTCTAAAAATTTTCGCTGGAGAAAAAGTTACTGATATTGTCATTGTGTAGTAACAAGGGGATGCACAAATTAAAATGTGATAGAAGGGTACACAATTAACAATAAGCTTGAGGGTAGGAGTTTCTCTTTATTTTAAAAAGATTGAGATTATATGGTTAGATGTGTTTGATATTGTCAGGTTAAATGTGATGAAACCAT
The DNA here is from genome assembly GCA_000404065.3 of Pinus taeda. Lineage (NCBI taxonomy): Eukaryota > Viridiplantae > Streptophyta > Pinopsida > Pinales > Pinaceae > Pinus > Pinus taeda. Next base: position 16,259 of record APFE031046321.1, read on the forward strand.
TTTATTATATAATTTTAAAAGGGTTTTTAAAATTAAATTATAAATTGTTTTTAAATAATTATTAATATATATCATTTATTTATGATGATTTGAGATCTTTCCCTGGAACTGATTGGGCTTTGCTCTCACTCTAGAACCACCCAAATATTTATGGAGCTACCGTTGATTCCAACGTTGTGGACTCGTGTCTAGATTTGTCTTTTGCATTTGAATTCTCCACCTAACCATAGTTGGCCCCACAGTTTCCTACGACCTCCAGTGTTGTTTAGTACAACACAATTTTGTACATGTAGATCTCAGTAGGTTCACCACTGGTTCACCAGGAGTTGGCTATCAGAAAGAACTGACAGACACAGAGAAAGAGCAAGCTTGTGACAGAAGCCCCTGCTGAAAATTGGTATCAAAGCCAGTAACATCTGGTTCTAAAGGTTGGTACTCAAATCTATCTTTGTTTCGAAGAATGGATTCATTCAGAAAGTCTGTCTCATTCTGAGAGCTTGAAGAAGATTCTCTTCCAGAAGACAATATGCTTAAAGAAATGTTTGAAACTAACTCAAACAAAACTTTAAATTCTGTAGAAAAGACATATGAAGAGAGTCAGCCTTCTGCTAGA
>APFE031046322.1:0-18664 GCA_000404065.3 Pinus taeda
TTTTGTTGTTTAGGGGGGTTGTTTATGATTAACTTATCTTCCTACAATGGAATGATGATTATAGACAAATGAGTGCAAGTGTGTGAAGGTGATCTCTATATGAGTGAAAGTGTGTGTGATGGTGATTTCTAATTGCTTGCTGAATTTGTAAGAGAAAAGAACTTGAAAAGAATGAATAAATCAAAATGACTTGAAAGTAAATGACCACAATCCAATGGCATTAGTCTCTATCCATACTGCTGCAAATAAAAGAAATAAGAAAATCACTTCAAGGATTGTTGTTAGTGATGATCTCCTTCTAACTCCCTGCTTCTACCGCGTATTTGCATAAAACACGATTAGAAGGTAGCTGAAGACAAATCCAAGAATTGATAAAAACTCTAATCTACTTTAATTGACAAATTGTAACACTACTAAGCCTTTTCCAACATACTGCTTCCTACATATGTGATTATGTGTAACAAGTGGAAAAAGTGTTAGTATCACAAGCCAAGTCTACTCAAATACAAGCTGCAATTAATCAATGTTCTGTTCTCTTGAAAAATAAGCCATTCATGATAAAGAGAGCATAAATTAGTTAGCATCCAACTTGTAAAACTACACTAAAACTAGTCTAGAAAAAACAGAGTAAAGAGGGCAGCATAATGAATAAGCCAACTGCAACTACCATTAGACATTAAAGCAAATACACACATGAAAATAAATCCTGGGCTAAAAGAAACCTGCAAAGAAATAACACTGATCAGCTTGAAAGAAAGGAAAACAAGTAAAAGAAACTATACATGCTTAAGGAAATGAATAAGCAAATAAAGAGATACTGCACATAAAATACTTTATAGTGGCAGAAATGAGCAGGGGCCCTCTGTCCATTCAGCCACAAGAAAAGTTAAAGATCTGGAAACTTCAAAACAGTGCTATGTCTATTCCTTCATTTGCAGAAAATGTACAAAACAGAGTGCTAGGATAGCACTAAAACACAGAGTTCACAATGCTCTTAAATGTAACACAGGTTTATAAAACTACCACTGATAAAAATCTCATGAGCGTACACAGACGCAACTATTTATAGAGATTTCTAAGATAGCCTACTCGTGCAACTGATTAACTGAAAAACAACAAACTGTTATGCATATTTATGGTCCCTTGACACTTCATACGACTGCGTGGATGAGTTTAGTGGTTCTGTCGTCATGGGTAATGAATCCCATGTTGGATCATGTCCCCTGCCACCTGTAGATCGTGGACAAATCACCGTTTAAGATGATGTGACCAAGCAGCTCACAATCACCATTAAACAGCCTTGAGTTGACCGTAACTTGACCAGCTTTGACCGTGGATAAAGATGACGTGGATGGCTGGAAAAATGGGACAGGAACCTCGAGCACGTTGAACCTAAGTCCATTGGCTCACTGGCAAACGACACGTGGAACATTGCGTTTAAACAAAAAGGCTGCAGGATCTTCAGATAGCTGCAGGATCATCAGGTTAGCTGCGGGATCATCAGGATAGTTGCGGGATTCCTGCAAGTAAGTCAAAATCTAAACAAATAGTCATCCATTAGCAAAACTTGCTTGATCATGCTTAATAACACCTAATGTAATGATCTGGGTGGTTTTATGGTGAAAATGAGGCAAAAGTGACGGAAAGATAAGGAAAGATTGAGGAAAATGGTAGATAAGTAGGTGTAGAATAGAGGCTCTACAAGTACTGTGCCCAGTTATATTGCACCCCATTCGCACACTGTGCAACCAATAAAACTACTAGCATCGGAACTTCTTCTGCACGACATTTCCTCATTATATTTTTGGCTAGAATTTGGGCAGCAAACTCCACTGCTTGGTCTTGAATTGATGGTCAGAATATCCCATGACTTTTTCGATCAGCCGAAAGTCCATCTTCATCTTATCTACTAGCTCCTTTTCTCTTCTTTTTCCTCCAAACTCCTTGGAAAGGTCTGTCGCTTTATAGGGCATCTTCCTAATTATATGAATGAGCATATCGATTATAAGGATGGGTTCATCAAGCCATAAGAACCCATCATGCACTAGCATGAGTAGTTGGTGCACACAAATAGTGTTGATGATCGATCGATGGAAGTGTGGCATGCAAAGCATATGTAGTAATCCAACCTGCTCAATGCCTTTGACCCATTTCATGGTTTCCAGTCTTATGACCCCAGTTTCTTCATAGTAAACCTTTTTCATGTATTTATCGATGTCTAAGTGACAAAATTTCTCATGGTCGGCGAGATTCCAATCCTCCATATTCAATACTGGGATGTGTGCTAAGAGCCTGGCTTCAAAAATGACCTCCTCTAGTAACAATAAGGTAGAGATCGTGAATTTTCTGAAATATGGGTTCTTGGGCACCTTGGATTTTCCTTTTGTTGGAGGGATATATGCCAGGAGCCATGTGATAGGATTTCCCTCCTCAGAATGTAACTCCCCAACTCCATCGTGGAGTTCCTCTACCTCCAAGTCTACAAGTTTTTCCAGTTTATTTGCCTTCTGCTTCTTTTCTTTCTATCGAATCTTTGAGTTCTTCCTAGGTGAGTACCTCACCGGTACAGGTTTCTCTACTTGTCCTTCGAAGCCAATTTCTTCGGCCTAGGTGACCTAGGCACTGTAGGCACTAAGGGCGTAGCTTCCATAGACATGAATTCGAGGGCTTTCGCTTGAGAAAAGGAAGCTTCTGAACTGAATATCACGGACATTTTTTCCAGGATTATCTTCTCATTCCACTCAGATAAAGTTGAAAATATCAGGCTTGAATCTAAATCCTTACAAAACTATCGACTCATATAGCAGGAACAAGAGCACTCATACACAATTGTCAGAATGAAAAGTGTTCTTTGGCATACCAATATGCCCAATTTATAGGTGATTTTGAGTTCAAATCCAACTGTTTGGCTTAAGGGGTGTTAGAGCCTAGATTTACCTCAGGCTGAAAAGATAAGATTCTAGGTCCACATCAAACCACGCTCAGCCTCGTAGCTAGCCCTACGAGGATAGGAGAGGGCTCTCTCCGGGTCAATCTCAATAAAAGATAATTGATGGGGCTTGACATGACTGATTTAACAACTAATCTTAAGCTAGGTATGAAATGCAAGGATTTAATTTGAATTTTTTGGGGGTTTTGTTGGAATCAAGGGAAAGGCAAATTAGGGTCTGAGGATGAAGGCTAGTTTTGTTGAGTTCTGATTGGGGCAAGAAAGGCAATTGTTTTGATGCTTTGATTTGTAAAGATGGAGGTTTCAGACTGGTGAGAAGATGAGGAGGGCAAGAGGGTATCAAGAATCCTCTTCAAACTAAAGAAAACATTGAGAATTAAACAAAACTAAAAGGTAGAGCACAAAAAGCTAATGAATTCTACCTTTGCCACTCATTTATTTAATTTCAGAAGCAAAGAGAAAGGAAATGGTACACAAAAATATCAATGAACTTACAAATTACATAGAGAAAAACACCATCAAAACACAGAGCCACAAGGATCCCAAAACGTGTTGCAAACCCTGGTCTTTCCTTTGCCCAAATTGCAGAAATCAAATGTACAATGGACTGCCAAGAAATCACAAGTGTCCAACCCTGAAAATGACTGAGAAATTACATGATATAGACAAGCCTAACTCCTTCCCATGACTCTAGGGGTCGAGCTGATCATTCTAGGAGCTGTTTCAACCATATCTAAACAAGGAACTAAAAAATAGGCAATGAAACAACTTGCCTCTATATGCTAAGAAACTAATTCATTCACCCACATTTCACCTTTTGGTGAATGAATCTACTAAGACAAGTAAAAATGTGCCAAAATTACATCATGGTCATGAAATTACATCAAGTTAGATCAAGAGTAACATCAAAACTGGCCGAAATTATGAGCTGAAGAGTGAAAAATAGGCAAAGATTCTCTATCCGCCACGCCCAAAATCTCTATGCGTATCACAACTTTGAGACTGATTTTGAAAGCCTTCCCGAAGTCCAAATTGAGCTCATGATAGCTCGTTGTAAAGCCCTAACCATATAATTTCTAACCCAAGTAGAATTTCTAGATTTGGATGTCATTAACACCTCCAAAACTTCAATCTCCTAAGACTGCTTCCTGTGGGTGCAAAAAGTGGCATAAAAGCCATTTTTAGGGTGTTTTTGACCCTTTAGGCAACCCAGAACTTGATGAGATCCTTAGGTAATTAATGAGCATGCATAACTTTTCATAAAAAATCCATAAATGCAAAGTTTTCCTCCAGAGGATCTTACAACTATAAGCGCGCACCAAGTGGCGCTACGCATTAGGTAGGAAAATCTGTTTTGAAGCCAAAAATTCAAAATTGCCAAAATTTTCTCCAAACTTGCTGAAATTTGGACAGAAGGTTCATCATCAAGTATCATGCTTATCCAAAGAAGCTTCAGCCAAGATTCACAGCCTATCATGCCTTTTGCATCATTTTAGTGCCCTCATTAGTCTTGCTTTCAGGATTTTGATCCTCGCTTTGCAAACATGAGTTCGTGCCCAATAATGGTTTTTCATGTGCCTGAGCATGTCCTTGTCCTTTTTTTCCTTCACCAATAGCTTCTCTAAGTGTATGTTGAATCTCTCGAGCCAAGACTCCCAATCAGTGTTGATCTCTGCTCAGGCGAAGTGAACTCCACCCTCCTCCTTTGGGGCAGCTTTAGCGATTTTTCTTTATGTTTTTGCCACCTCTATGAGGCCTCCTAGGTGCATGTACTTATTTTGGCAAATCACTGTGGGTCTCCTCCTCATGATCATATGACGGATCAGATGACATCTCTACTAGTGGATGAACTGTCTTGGAGCTACCTTGAATTGTCTTGATGCAAAATAGGTGATTTTATGGTGTGCCTTGACCTTTGCCACCAAGGGGAACAGTGATAGGTGGGATTGTGGAGGGTGGAAACAATGAGGGATTTAGGGACTATTGGGGTAGGCTTTATTTAAGGGAATAGGGAATTAGAGAGTACTTTGGGAGCTTTGGTATAGGACTAGGGTTTGGGAATAGTGGGATTAGGTATTTGGGTTTTTAGTTTTAGGGATAAGGGGATAGGTGAGTGTGAATGAAAGAGGAGAGGGAAAGTAATATGAGTGAAGTGTAGTGAGAGAAAAAAGAAAATGGGGATACAATGGAAAAACTGCAATTTTGCAAACCCTAGGCAATTTTCTCAACACAACTTCGCAAGGAACTACGGTTTTGTTTTTAACCTTATGAAACACCATAAACATTGATGGAAAGTCATACATTGGCAATATGGAGGTGTTATCTTACTTGTGGAATGAAGAATTCTCAATTTGGAGGAATATTTGAATTAATTTCATGATTTTTAGCCCAATGCGCTGCGCCATCTCTATGCGCCGAAAAAGTGTATTTTTTGCACTGTGGAGGGTAGCCCAATGCGCGCGCCATCTCTATGCGTAGCGCCTTTTTACATGAGCCTTTTGGAGACCCTCCAGGTGTCCAAATTGGGTGCAGGATAGCTTGTTGGAAATGTATTTGAGTATAGCTTCTAACTCAACTATAATGTTTCAATTTGGAGTTCATTTGACCTGTCAAAAATCAGATCTCCCAAGGCTAGTCAAGCTGTGTAAAATGAGGCTACCTAAAGGCAGAGTGTTGTTAAAGTCAACTTTTAAAGGTCTTCTGCAACTCCAAATTGAGATCATGATAGCTCCTTGGAAATATATTTGTGTCTAGTTATCATTTGACTCATCAAGCAAGTCATTTGGCCAACCAAGCTAGGAAATAACTTGATTTTCCCAAGGTTACTTTAGAGGTACATCAATTCTCCTGAGGCAGCTGCATTTTTGAAATTTCTCTAAAACCATGACACCTGTGTAAAATGTGAAGGTTTTTTTTCTTCCTTGGCCAATTTGGGATAGAAACCTCTCTCATTTTTCCCAAATTTATATTTTATTGCTCAGAAACAGCATTGGAGTAAAACCTATCCCGATGTGTGGAACAAGGGATTTGTTGAAATGAAGCGAAATGAAGGGGATAGGGGGTCTTCTAAAATCTTCAGGAAATTTTGAGAAGTATAGAGGGATGTTAGGAAATAGGGGAAAGTGGAATTTAAAATATTGAGTGAGGGGAAGGGGTCCAAAAAGACAAAACACGGGCGTAGCCTAGAAAATAGGGTTTGTAGCAAGAAACTAGAGTTTGTGCGAAAATGATGAATTTGGGGGATCTCAGTGATGGGAAGTGTTTAATAAGGTACATTACGGATAGGGGAAGGTATACGAACATATGGATACAAGTTTTTCTAATGATTCGACCATCCAAGAGAAATTACCTTCAAAACCCTAGGAGAGGAAAATGAACCTTACCTAGGTGCAATTGAAGTATGAACAAGGTGTAAGATGACCCATTGAAACTTGACATAATAATGAAAACCCTCTGGATGATGGTACACTCATATGAATGGTGACATGGACCGACATTTGGACAAATTTGACAGGATTAAAAGCAAACCCTAGACCTAATGCCTAGTGACCAAATTTTACTTGAAGACTCACTGAAATGACAAAATTTGAGCTTGACGGCTTAAAATCACTTTGTAAGAGTGTGTTTGATCACTGGAGGAAGGCTGCAAAGACTAACACTAACATTGGCTCCAATGGGGATGGTATCTCCTTGGAGGTGCCAGGAATGGCAGATCTTTGGGAGAGTGGACCAATGCCTTATCCATTGGGAAATGGAGTCAAAAACTCAAGTTGAAATGCATGTCTAAAAACTGATGACTTGACGACACAAATTGACTCTTACTCAACTAAAAACTAACTCGATACTTAAACACAACTGACAAACTAGAAAATATGCTCAAAATGAAGCTTATTCAATACAACCTACTCTAGTTGTCCCATTCATCACCTGATCAGTGAAATGAAACAGCCAATGCAAACAAGTAAGTATTTCAGCTGCTATTTGAATTCTCCACAAGTGCTCGCTTAAGAACAAAAAGAGAGAACCACTGAAAGGCAACTCCCATGAAAAGTTGGAAACAAATCCGTTGAATGATATGGATTCTCTATCCACCTCCAGAAACACCGCATAAGGATCTCTAAATGCATGCTCACTGGGACTTAGCTCATCCAATGGATTAATTCTCTTTTCCTCATACCATAAATGCAAACTTTGATCTGAACTTTGTGATGAGACTCCTACTAAAAATGACAAAGAAATGAGCTGTTGGATCAAATTTATATCAGCACACGTTTCAAGCTCAGATGTAGTCAATGGAGAAGGACTTGGATTGTAGACATCATCCAACACATCAGTTATTGGATTGTGAAAAAACTGAAAATATTGTTGCAACCCATTCTCTATTGGTCCCAATGAGATTACATGATTCCCTATAAACTGCTCATCCTTTACTGAAAATGTATTATGCAAATTTTCCTTCAAAAACTGAAATGATTCAAAACAGAAAGGTACGAAATCATCTTGCATCATCTGATCATATGTGCTAGCTTCCATGTCTTCATCTGCAACCTGACATTCAATGGCATTCGGGGGCTGCAAATTTGGATATGAGAAGTCTTGAACAAGGTCTTCATTTCTCTCAAGATGGTCTAGATCAAGACTTGTCGACAGTTGATTTCTGACTGCATGAATGTTGTCTCTGATGAACTGAAATGAAGCAAAACAAAAAGGCAAATACCCTTCACTTACTTCAAAATTTGTTGTACTTTCCTCCTCACTTTCATATCTGATATGCATTAGCTAATCATTGTATTCGAGTTGCTGAAAATGAACTTCCTCCTTCCACAAACTAGCTACTGATTTGTCTACAAGATTAGCTTCTATTTGGAGAACATAACCATCATCATACTGATCAAACTGAGGCAAATCATCAGTATAAAACACATCATCGAGCATGCATGTCATATCAACATATATCTTTTCTCCAAGATGATCTATAAGATAATCATTATCCAATCTATGACAACTGGGATAAGAAAGAAAATGTTTTGGATCAGCAACTTGTTCTTCTTCAATCAATGAGCAATGGGTTTGAACACTATACTCATTCCTTTTGGTGATCCTTTGCATCATCTCTTCCACTCCACTTGCAAAAATGTCAAGCTTTACCTCTAGAGATTTCGATTCCTCTAGATCTATGTTTTTTATCGCTTCTTCCTTCAACTTTGCCCTTCAGGTCAACAAATGAGCCTCTACATCTACTGCATTGGTCTGAATCTCTTCAAGTGTTGCAAGATTCTTTTCTCTCAGCTTAAACTCCATTTCAAAATCAAAGGTGCCCAGGTAGTGCAATAGAGCAGATTCAGGAAGAGGTCTTATATTAACAGGCATCGAATAATAAACTTGGTTAAATCTGGTATAAAATTGTTGTACTGTCTCCCTTGGAAGTCTTTTCAGCTAGTTATACTCTTTTATAATCAAGAAAGGGTTCTGTCTGACCACCCACCTATTGAGGAAAACTTTGACAAACTGCTGGTAATCTAAGATGCTCACATCAGGCAGGGTTTTGAACCAACTCTTGACTTTCCCTGGAAAGAAAGAGAAAAAAGTATTATACTGACATCTTCTTCATCAACTTCAAAAAGGTCAAGGAAAGACTCAAAATTCAGTACATGTCTCTCAGCAGTGATGTTGTCACGTTCACTATCAAATCTTGGTAGATATAGGTCATGATTCTTAGGGAAAGCATGGGATATAGGAGGTAAAATCAGAGGCTTGTATCGATCTGGAATTTTACAAGGTATAGGGGTATGTCCAAAAGGTATAGAATCAATCTTGGTCTCTTGGGGCTCATCAATTTGAAGACGGTCATCACAAGATTTAGAAGAAGGGTGTTGATCAAGCTCAAAGGCATGCAAATCTTTGGTATTTACAATCTCCAAAGGGAAGGAATGAAATGTAGGCCAAGGATCTTTTCTCAAACACAATATACTTTGCAAAGCCTTCTTGACATTCTCGGGAAAAGAGAAGAAATAATTTAGAACAAAGAACAAAATGTCTTGGATGAAATTCCAACTTGAATACCTGATCTTTCCATATTGTCCTTTCATGTTTTTACTGGTCAGGTTCATCCTCCAATGGAGTCTTTGGATCTGATCTCGAAAATTATTTGGAATCACTAGGTGAATGATTTCAGCCTTTCTGGTGTCTAATCATTGTCCACCATCGACAATCAGATCTGAACTTGATACATGTACTGGGGTGATCGTTTATATCAGATGTTCAGTTTATAAACTAGACCAGAGATTGACTGAAGTAGCTTTCATCTACTTTCGCTAATGCAAAGAAAGAGCATTTTGAAGGCTACCTGGCTAACTTTAGGCTTTGTCTGTAGTCTACAAAGCCAAACAATGAAAATAAAATTTTATCCCCAGTATGCTTGCCACTATGTTAGAGCCTAGATTTACCTTAGGCTGAAAAGGTAAGATTCTAGGTCCACATCAAACCACGCTCAGCCTTGTAGCTAGCACTACGAGGACAGGAGAGGGATCTCTCTGGGTCAATCTCATCAAAAGATAATTGATGGGGCTTGAGATGACTGATTTAACAACTGATCTTAGACTAGGTATGAAATGCAAGGATTTAATTTGAATTTTTGGAGGGTTTTGTTGGAATCAAGGGAAAGGAAAATTAGGGTCTGGGGATGAAGGCCAGTTTTGCAGAGTTTTGATTAGGGCAAGAAAGGCAATCATTTTGATGATTTGATTTGTAAATATGGAGGTTTCAGACTGATGATAAGCTGAGGAGGGCAAGAAGGTATCAATAATCCTCTTCAAATTGAAGAAAACATTGAGAATTAGAAAAAACTAAAAGGCAGAGAACAACAAGCTAATGAATTCTACTTTTTCCACTCATTTTTTTTATTTCAGAAGAAAAAGATAAAGGAAATGGTACACAAAAATATCAGTGAACTTACAAATTACATAGGGAAAAACACCATCAAAACACAAAGCCACAACGATCCCAAAATGTGCTGCAAACCCTGGTCTTTCCTTTGCCCAAATTGCATAAATCAAATGTACAATGGAGTGCCAAGCAATCCCAAATGTCCAACCCGTAAAATTACTGAGAAATTACATGATATAGACAAGCCTAACTCCTTCCCATGTCTCTAGGGGTCAAGCTCATCATTCTAGGAGCTGTTTCAACCATATATAAGCAAGGAACTGAAAAATAGGCAGTGAAACAACTTGCCTCTATATGCTAGGAAACTGATTTATTCACTCACATTTCACCTTGAGGTGAATGAATTTACTAAGACAAGTAAAAATGTGCCAAAATTACATCATGGTCATGAAATAACATCAAGTTAGATCAAGAGTAACATCAAAATGTGAAACTAGTCAAAATTGGCCGAAATGTTGAGCTGAAGAGTGAAAAATAGGCCAAAATTCTCTATGCTCCACACCCAAAATCTTTATGCATAGCACAACTTTGAGGTTTATTTTGAGGGCCTTCCCAAAGTCCAAATTGACCTCATGATATCTCATTGGAAATCCCTACTCGTTTACTTTCCAACCCAAGTGGAATTTCTAGATTTGGATGTCATTAGCCCCTCTAAAACTTCAATCTCCCAAGACTGCTTCCTGTGGGTGCAAAAAGTGGCAGAAAGGCCATTTTTAAGGTGTTTTTGACCCTTTAGGAAACCTAGATCTTGATGAAATCCTTAGGTAATTCATGAGCATGGATAACTTTTCATAACAAAATCAAGAAATGCAAAGTTTTCCTGAAGAGGATCTTCCAATTATAAGCGCGCGCCAAGTGGCGCTATGCGTTGGGCAAGAAAATCTGTTTTGAAGCCAAAAAATTCAAAATTGACAAAAGTTTCTCCAAACTTGCTGAAATTTGGACTGAAGGTTCATCATCAAGTATCATGCTTAGCTAAAGAATCTTTGGGCAATATTCGGAGCCTATCATGCCTTTTGCGTCGTTTTAGTGCCCTCCTTAGTCTTGCTTTCAGGATTTTGATCCTTACTTTGCAAACATGAGTTCGCGCCCAATAATGGTTTTTCATGTGACTGAGCATGTCCTTGTCCTTGTTTGACTTCTCCAATAGCTTCTCTAAGTGTATGTTGACTCTCTCGAGCCAAGACTCTTGATCGACGTTGATCTCTGCTCAGGCGAAGTGAACTCCACCCTCCTCCTTTGTGGTAGCTTTGACGATTTTTCTTTATGTTTTTGCCACCTCCATGAGGCCTCCTAGGTGCATGTACTTCTATTGGCGAATCACTGTTGGTCTCCTCCTCATGATCATATGACGGATCAGATGCCATCTCTACTAGTGGATGAACTGTCTCGGGGCTGCCTTGAATTGTCTTGATGCAAAATAGGTGATTTTATGGTGTGCCTTTACCTTTGCCACCAAGGGGAACAATGATAGGTGGGTTTGTGAAGGATAAAAACAATGAGGGATTTAGGGACTGTTGGGGTAGGGTTTAGTGAAGGGAACAGGGAATTAAAGACTACTTTGGGAGCTTTGGTATAGGACTAGGGTTTGGGAATAGTGGGATTAGGTATTAGGGTTTTTAGCTTTAGGGATAAGGGGATAGGTGAGTGTGAATGAAGGGGGAGAGGGAAAGTAATATGAGTGAAGTGTAGTGAGAACAAAATGGAATTTGGGATACAATGGAAAAATTGTAATTTTGCAAACCCTAGGCAATTTTCTCAACACAATTTCGCAAGGAAATAAGGCTTTGTTTTTAAGCTATTGAAACACCATAAACACTGATGGAAACTCATACATTGGAAATAAGGAGGTGTTAAATTACTTCTGTAATGTGTTATAGACATTTTTGGGCACTTCGACCCCAATCATAAATGTCCATAAACTGAGGGCTTCTAAGTCCCTAAAAGTGTTGCTTCACTGCCAAAAGGAACAAGGTCAACTGATTACATCATCTCCCAGAAGTTCTCCACTAAAACTGCTCATAAATGGTCAAAACTGGACCATACTGAAAGCTCAATGCAGAGGGTGCGATGCATATCACCTTCCCAATGTACAAGGTGCGATGCATACTAATTTGCTCTTCTATAGGGTGCGATGGTCGAGAATAGACAAATGGCATGGACAAAAATGCGAGGTGGAAGATCATGGAATCTTCCAGAAGCTTCCCCTCTGACACTTGCCTCTCCATTTTCAACCAGGGATGACTAAGAGATCATCATTCTCCAAGTCGAAGCAATAACAATCAGAGAGGACACTAATCAAGATCCCAAAAGATGACTCACCTCTCTATAATCATCTATAAATGGATCCCTCATCACAAAGATCCAGAGGCTCAAATTTTGTATCTTATAGAGAAGTGTTGATGGTATTTTGGTGTACATTCATAGTGTTGGGTGATCTAGCTTTGCTTGAGGTGAAGAAGGGCTTCTTAGCTGGAGGATGATGCTGGGTCAGAGCACATGGTTGTAATCTTCTTGCTATTTTTCATCTGAATAAAGCTATTCTTGTTTCCTTCCATATTCTTGTGTACTTGTTTATATATGCATGTATATGGTTAATGCACATCTGATCCTACATTATTTATGAATTTAGATCCTTGTTTCTTGCATAGTAGTATGTTGTTGTGATTCCACAGGTCCTTTTGAAGCTGGGCAGACAAAGAAGAAGTGGAAAAACTCTATCAAGAAGGAGAGGAAATCGAGCGCAAGACTCAGGTTAGCCCTCTTGGTTCTCCTCTCATCTATTTTCATAAAAGGAATCAATAGTAGACTTTGATTGTTTGTTTCTAAGATAGCTACCCATCTTAGTGGGAATAGCAACATCTGAGTGGACACTATCCTCATATAACAAAATGGAGACTCCGCTGGGGAGCGAATAGATTAATTATTAGCCTATCTATTCTTGTTTCTTTTATAAACATACAAACGGAGCCTGAAGTCAAGCCAACTAGCCTTCGAACTGCATTTGTCATACAAATGCAAAGTAGATCAATGTTGCTTCAGTCAATCTCCGTGTTTTGTTTATGAATTAAACAATAGATCTGCAAGCAATCTAATTCCCTTAAGTGGTGGCTCTAGTAACCTCTTAGGGCACCCCTGTGTTTTACATACACTGATCTTTACTTATTCAGCCTAAACACCTGAACCATATTTCAAACTGTGAGTGAAATCTCATTCAAAGTCTCGCACTGCTACCATCGCACCCTGCTGAGTTCACTGTGTAACAGTTGTGATGGTCAGGGAGGATTAAATTTACCCTCCGACTATGGATTTTCTCACTGTTTTCAGTCTTATTCAAGATTTTTGTTGTCTCTAGTCAGTGTACTTCTGTGAAAACCCCCTTCTCTTGCATTATTCCACCTCCTTAGTGCAAAGAACTATAAATATTTTTATGTATTGTGCGTCATTTTAGTTCTCTTTTGCAAAAAGTAGCATAGTCAAACTGTCATCTCTAGATCTGAAAGTGTCGTAGCTTTTTTTTTTAGTTTTAGAAAGAAATCCCATTTTTTTGGATAATTGATTATATAGTTACTGTTGCTTAGGATTTGAATTATTAGTTTTAAAGTGTTGAAAAAAAATTTCCTTTTCAAAATCGCAAAGTGTCTCTCTTGCTTTCACTTCATTTTGAAAAAGAATTTTGTTGAATATTTTCGCTTTAAAAGTAATTTAGTTTTGCACATAGCTTTCTTAATGTCATTCACACATTAAGAGAGTTGAAAAACAAATACATGCATGTGCATTTGCATTTTGAATGCTTGGCTTGATTTAGGACTGTGCATTTTAGTGTGTGCTCTGTGCTCTGTGAAGAAAAGATTCTTGACTTTCTTCCCTTTAGTAGCTAGGATTTTCATTGCTGAAAGAAAATAAAACGTTTGTTTATCATCTTAGACTGCATTTTAGGAATTATACATACATCACGTGGTGAACCTGAAAGGCAAACTGTTAAGTAAGATCAACTTAAAATAAATTCAATGAATCTAACAACACTTTGGAACTTAACGCACAACATCTAGAGGTCTAGGATAGAGACGTATTCCGGCGTCGTAAAGCCTAGTAACTATTGCTTTCAGTGTTGGTTGGGTGATTCCACCACTCTGAGGCGGCAAGTGCCAATACAGACTTGTGCTCCCACGTACCATCGCGTATATATTGGGAGACCATAATAGGCTGCATCCTTTATCCTTAGGAAGCCATTCCTATTTCCCTATCGATCGTAATGCACCAAACACAGCATTTGGGAAGATTGACTGCCGTACCGTAAAAAGTATTCTGCAGTTTTATGATTGGTTTGGTAACCCTCTCTACATAGATCTCCAGAGAAGTCCATTTTGTGCCTTTTCAGACTCCTTAAAGGAAAAGGTCCTCTGAGCACTTGTCACTTCAGGCTCAATAAAAATCGAAGGCGACTAGAGTCATATTTTGTTTTTTCTCGACTCTTTAAAATTGAGAAAACAAGTTGTGTCGAAGCGTCTAAAAATTTATTTTAAATTGGAATAACATCACAAATTTCCCCGTTGATCTTCAGGTTGAGAAGATGGAGTCTACCAACCAAGGATTTCCATGTGAAGGAAATCCTAGTCCCTTCTCCTCTTGGGTAGATGTTGGTCCACCCCATATGGCCACTTTGTCACTTCCAGGATTGGCAATTGGTTTGTCTGTCTAGCTCTTCTCTACCTATGTTGTTCAGAATCCCATAATTCCTGAACAGTCTAATCAGCAACTAGACAACACTAGAGTTGCCTCCCAACCTTCTACTTCATCTCATTCTCCATCTCCTCCTTCCTCTTTGCTTGATAAAGCTGATAAGGCCAAAAATCAAGTAACTAAGAAGAAGAAGAAGCAGAAAGAGAAAAAGGAAAAGAAGAAAAAGGAACCAAAATCGAAAGGGAGCAACCGAGTATCATCTAGCAAAAATTCACACACCGCACACTCAAAACCTAAATCTCCTTGTGTCATTTGCAATGGAGACCACTATCACTGAGATTGTCCATACATCCCTCGGATCTTAAGGGACTAGTCTCCTCATTTTCACAATCCGGTAGCATCAACCTCTGGCGATCATGTTGAATGCTCACCATCAACTAGTGAAAGTGAAGCACATGGACAAATAAGGAATCCTAAACTTCATTGTAAGTTGTGTGAAGGAAATTACGCCATCCACCATTTTCCCTTCCTTGACGAGGCTAAAAGAGTTTTGGATAATCGTCTGGTTTCACCGCTACGACTTCCTCCTGGATATCAAAAACTCTTGCCAAGCCCTCCACTGGTTAAAAATCTGGTAAGCCCATCATCGTGGTCAGCCGAAGCACCTATCATTGAAAATAAACTCGTTGAATCCATACCAGACGAAAGTCAAAGGGTCGATACGGCAGTTGACCTAGCCTTACCTTCAGAATGTTCATCTTCGAATGATATCGTCACTGAAGAGAAAGAGAACGACACCATTCAAATTCTTTTCATCAACACAGACTCCGATGAGCTTGAGAGTAGTCCTCCCATTCCTTTATCGCAGGAAGGAAGTTCATCAGAGTCATATCTGGTCGTCTATTTGGTCCCACCACCAACCAACTTAGTCATTTCCTTCGACTGGAATCTACTAGGCAGACCCCGTTTACGAGCCAGTGTACCATTCAGAATCATTGTAAAAGCTTACAGAATGGTCATGGTTTGTACCATCATTGATGAAGGGGTTTATGTGAGTATCCTTTCCTCAACTGCTTGGAAAGTGCTTGGTTCGCCATCTCTTTTGCTTGAAATGAGAAATCTGACAGGCTTCGACAAGGGAACCAGTCGACCTTTAAGGATCCTTCCAAATGTGCCCATTACTTTGAGAAGGAAAAATGTTCACATGAACGTTATGGTAGTTCAAGGACCTTTAGATTATAATCTACTCCTTGGACGTGACTATATTTATTGCATGGAAGCCATCGTCTCCTCACTCTTTAGAGTAATGTGTTTTCTGCACGAAGGCAAAATGGTCAAGCTCATGGACCAAATGTCATTCCCTGGATCACACATTGAAAATAGTTAAATTCCATCCCTAAATGGTCTTTTCACGCAAGAAATGTCTCATCGATCTCCAATCCATCCACCGGATGAGCGCGAGTGATTCAGGAAGGTGTGACTGAAACCCAGGGGGCATGCTCCTTGGTCTGCTTCGGCAGAAAAACTCCGGGTATAGGGTAGGTTTCGGCGAAGGATATATGACTAGTCTGATACCCGTCCATATAGGAAAAGGGGATTAGTTCGGATAAGATACCTCTGTTAGAAGGTAGGCCTTTCCCGATGGAACAAATGTTTTGTCTGCAAATTGAAGGGTAACCTGGAAACTCTACTTCGCTATACCTAGGGGCATGCAAAACTTTCCTCATGCAAGCAAAGAGCGACTATTTATTTTTTAAATTAGTAGGACCTCTAACCCTTTAAACCCGTAAGGCTAGTCATTTCCTAACTTGCATAAAGAAATGATCCATGGCAAAGCTTTAGAGATGTACGCCACTTCAAAATAGCATCTCGAATGAGACATTTCTCATCATACGACTGGTGAGCAATGTTATTGCAAACTTCAAGCTCGTTAAAAAATAAACTCTCCATGAGTAGTTTTAGCACATAGTTGAAGCTCATTAAAAAATAAACATAAGTCATGAGCAAATGTTTCTCCCAGCGTTTAAGCTCATTAAAAAATGAACTGGTAAATAACCATTATGAATGCCTTATTGCCAGATTTTGATCCTTGGTCGTGTTCTCGCCATCACCTCCACTGTGTTTTTAGCCAATCCTTCACCCCCATATGATTGTTTACCCCTTCGAGGAACATCTGTGAAGAGTGATTCTGCTAGCCATCCTTGTGACACTGCCGTGATTGGAAAATTCCAAATCTTACCTGCAATTAGCTGGTACCCGAAACTATCACTCGTTCCTCGAAAACGAGTCTTCTTTAATCTCTTTTCACCTAACTCATAAAATATGAAAAATTTGCCGAGCGATTGGCCTATTTGGCTCGTTAAAAGGCATCGGAAGTGCTATCCCTCCTCTAGATTTTAATCTTTTTGGACCTGAGGGATTATTACAGAAAAAGATCGAGCGCTTGTCTTGTTCGGCTCATTAAAACTATCGAAAATTCATCCCTTTTGTATTATTTTACAGTTTTTCAGACTTAAGGGATTATACAATGAAAAAGAATCTTCGGAGTCTTCTTTCCGTTTCTTTTAGACTCTCTAAAATTAAAAGAGACCGAGTTGTCTTTGTCATTAAACTCATTAAAACCAAATAGCGGAAAACTCATCCAAATGGACGAGAACGAGTTCCACTGTCGCTAGGCTCGCTAAAATATAGCGACAGGTTCACCCGAAGGGCGGATTATAGAACAAGAATATGTTATCCTCCTCAAGCTTGACAAAAATAAAGAGGTACCGGTCAGCAATGATTGGGGAAAATTGGGAAGAAAACTTGAGAAAACTTTATTGGTAGCAAGTCGCTCTTGAACATGACACTTTCCTTCCACATCCATGTTGGGTTGGGTTGTTCCGTTCACTGGTCATCACCATTGGTCCGTCACACCATCCATCTTTGGGGTTAATGCTACCAGTCCATCGTCAGTGTCGCCGATATGTTCAAGAGAAGTCATTTAGACAATTCACCTGTGTCTCACCCACTGCAATATATTCATGCTTCATTCCTTCATGACCGCCACCCTGAACCCTGTATCGTCAGTATGTTTTCACCTCCAAAATCATTTTCTTCATTCTGTGTCATTAATGGCAGATTCATTAAGGCCCTCCTGCGATGGGTCACTTCTTGTCGACATCAGCTCGTTATCCAAGAAGTTTACTTATGAACAACCCTTTCAGTACTTTGAAGCTTGCATGCCTTAATGGCAAGTTTCTCACTGTCAGTGACAGGTTTACATCAATGGCCTTCGACCGAGAGATTTTTTGTGGTGTTCGACACCAAGTCTCTTTTCACACCACGTGAATTGTACTATAGTACCTGAGGGTCATTGTAATTATTGGTGATTCCTCTCGCGCCTGTTAACAGCTTGCATCATTGGCTGGTAATCAGGGGATGTCTTTCCATGTTCGACTCCAGAACATTTTTCACATGGATCGACTTGTACTCTGAGTAAAGATTGAACGAGTTTTGAAGACCCCGGATCTAGTTTCATCCATCCAGGCTACGATATATTCAGGAATATAAAAACATCCAGTGTAGATCATTGTAGAAAAAATGATCATCCAAATCAAAAGATGATGTGTCCATATCATCAGTCTGTCACACAGACGATTTTCTGTCCTATGTACATGAAAATGAATTTATAAAGCTGAGAATGGGAATGCCCACCTCAGCTAGATCATGAAAAAATGTTGTCAAAATAATGTATTGTATTCTATCTTATTACAGGTCGCCTCCCAGCTCGGAAAAACTTCAGATCCTCATAGTAATGCATTTCACCCGACATCAAAAAGATTAACGACCTCATGCTTTAGGGGGAAACTGTTATAGATATTTTTGGGCACTTCAACCCCAATCATAAATGTCCATAAACTGAGGGCTCCTAAGTCCCTAAAAGTGTTGCTTCACTGCCTAAAGGAACAAGGTCAACTGATTACATCATCTCCCAAAAGTTCTCCACTGAAAACTGCTCATCAATGATCAAAACTAGACCATACTGAAAGCTCAATGCAGAGGGTGCGATGCATATCACCTTCCCAGTGTACAAGGTGTGATGCA